>JAYDZE010565305.1:0-12329 GCA_034509125.1 Monilaria moniliformis
TAATTTAAAAAATAAGAGATGAATAGTGTAAGGGAAAGTTAAGGCTCGGCCGCTGTTGCAGAGAGTAAAATTTTAAGGGAAAAGTTGATGTGGGGCCTATGAATAGTATAAGGCAAATGGTAAGGCTCGGCCGCCGCTGTGGATGCTCTAATAGTGGGAGGAAAAGAATGTTATCAATTCTCAATTTGTGTCGATGCCTTCTTCGCTTGATGAAAAACTTTTTCACAGATATGATTTTCTTTGAAATGGTTTATGTATATGGTTCCCTAACAGTTGCATTTGTTCACATATTGCTGATATTTCATCCGCTGTGATTTCATTTGGAGCAGAGTTATCACCCTCGTTCTTTTGTGAAGATCATGCTCTTCTAGAAGGAAGAGCTGATATTTCCACTTTCCTTTCTCTATATTAATTAAATTTCGTAGATCATTAACTTTCCTTATGCTTTTTTATCACACCGCGAGTTAACACTTAACACTATTAACTTTAAAATACAAGATCATCATATGAAGTTTTTATTTTAGTGCAATACAGGATGAAATATAATTGTGCAATAAAAGATTCAACTTGCTGCTACAATTAGTCTTACATAGAGATTTGGTGATAATTATACTTATTTATGTTAGTGTTGTATATTAATATTTTGCGATTAATGAACAATAATATTGCATCAGTTTGCTTCGATATATTTACATATATGCAATTAATGATGAGGTCAACTTATTGGCCAAAAAGTTAAAAATACTTGTAGATATTAAAAATTTCAGAAAATCAAATATAATTATGGGTTAATTCACTTATTTTAGTGCGCGGTCAGTCATTTGCATAACTCAGTTTTGAAAACCGACTTAAATAATCGCATACCGATTAATAAATTTAATGGATGTAACAGTATATACTATACAAAAGTATCAGTAATTCAAATCCAGAACTAATTTACTTTCCAAACTCTCTTCCTAATATATCCCAAAAATTTCGTAACCGAATTAATTAAAGTAATGAGCTATTTCGACTCTACTTTTCTTTCAAATAATTGAAAAAGTCGTATGACATTCTATTGTGGCGGTTTTCCATATCCATGCCTGCATTCTTTAAAATAGAAGATCGAAACACGATTTATCCCGATTATAAATCCAGAAACACCATGCCGACTGTACGACAAACCTCGTCGACACGAGAAACCATCTGAATCCCTTCTCAGCCCGGCGCACCGGCCGAGCTAAAGATACCGCTAACCCTATTCGACATCTGGTGGATTCACACCCAGCCACGCGCCGCCTCGTCTTCTATGACCGCCCGTGCTCCATGGACGATTTCCTTGACACCGTCGTTCAGAAGCTCAAACAATCGATTTTCCTAACTCTCAAGTACTACCTCCTTGCCGCGAGCAATCTGCTCTGCCCTTCGGATACTGACCAAAAGCCCTTGTTCCGTTACGTCGCTGGCGACTCCATCCCACTCATGATCACTGAATTCGGCAGCGAGTTTGGCAAGGTCACCGGCGATCACCCTCAGGACGTGGACCAGTTGCACGATTCCATCCCCTCGTTGCTGCCAGCGACCGACGAGGCCGGATTCAAAATAATCCCCGGTCCCTGTTGGGAGGAACGATTTATCTAAGCATAGCGGAAACAAACAACCCTCCCCGATTTGCAAGAATATGTTAGGAGCACAATATATTAGAACCAAATGGATGAAAACTAACAACAAAACAACACAAAGCAGAGCAACACAACAACACACCAAGATTTACGTGGAAAACCCTCTCCAATGTTAAGAGGTAAAAACCACGAGACCCAAAGGTCTACAAATCCACTATAATAAAATGTGAGGCAGGAGTTTACAGCCCAATAAGCACCCAAATGATATCTAGTCCTTAGAAACACAACAAATGAACTAGAAAATCAACACAACTCCAAAAGGTGCCAAAATACTAAAAAACAACAGCCTGTTCCAAAATTAATAACTGAACATCTAACCGTCCAAATTCGATCTCCACCGGTCAGAATGAAGCTTGATGAGTCTTCTATCCTCATTTAATATTTCAGAATGACCGGATAATTCTTGGACCTCCGATCGTGAAAAAAACCGAAATTGGTCGCTGCTGAAAATTGCTGTGAACTTTTCACCTTCCTCTCTTGCTTTTCACACAAGCCTCTCTATTTAATAAAAATACATTTTGCTGACTTAACATTTCCCCATTAAGTGGTCAAATGGGTTAAGGTTATTTGGGCCTTTCTCCACGAAGTTGGGAGCCCAAAACCTAATAAATCTCCCCCATCACAACTATTTGGAGGATCTTGCCATCCCGGCAAGAGAACAAAAAACTTCAAACTTACATCTTGACAAAATATTTATCATCATATTAGCCCCATTTTCATCCGTGTGGACTTTCTCAAGTTCAATCAACTTATCATCCAGCACATTACGTGTCTAATGATACCTTACATAATATGTTTTGACTTTGAATGAAAAGTAGGATGTTTTGCAAAATGTATTGCACTTTGACTATCACAAAGTCGGATATACATGTCTTGAGAGTAACCTCTTCAAGTGCAACAACTCTTTGCATGCTTCTGTAGTTGTAATGAACTCAGCTTCAGTTGTTGATAAAGCAACACACTTCTGCAATCTAGATTGGCAAGAAAAAGCCCCTCCTGCAAATGTAGTCAAGAATCCTGAAGTAGACCTTAAGGTATCAACATCTCCAGCCATATCAAAATCAATAAAGCCGGTGAGAACGAATTTCCTACCTCTAAAGCAAAGCTTCAAACTTGAAGTACCACAAAGATATCTCAAAATCCATTTAACTGCATCCCAATCCTCTCTTCCTGGATTGGAAATGAATCTACTCACCATACCAACTGCATGAGCTAAATTAGGTCTTGTACAAACCATGTCATACATCAAGCTACCAATAGCAGAAGAATAAGGAACATTTTTCATTTCTTCATTCTCTTCATCAGTGGAGGGACTTTGTTTGGTACTCACATTCATATGTGCCACCAATGGAGTGCTAACAGGCTTAACATTCTCCATTCGAAATCTCTCAAGTACTTTCTCAATGTATCTTTCTTGTGACATCCATAACTTTCTTTTCTTTCTGTCTCTAGAAATGTTTATAATAAGGGATTCTCTTTGCTGGTCCTAAGTCTTTCATTTCAAAAGACTTGCTCAATTCTTGTTTCAATCTGCAAATTCTGGAAACACTTTGACCAACAATAAGTATGTCATCAACATAGAGCAATAAGATGATAAAATCATCAGGAGAGAATTTTTGAACAAACACACAATGATCACAAGTGGCCTTCTTGTAGCCTTGTTGGCTCATCACAGACTCAAACTTCTTGTACCATTGTCTCGAAGCTTGTTTCAAACCATACAAGCTCTTTTCCAATTTGCGCATTTTACCTTTCACCTTAAACCCTTCCGGCTGTTCCATATAAATTTCTTCATGCAAATCACCATGAAGAAAAGCAGTCTTCACTTCTATGTGCTCAATCTCTAAGTCAAGGCTGACAGCCAATCCTAACACAGTCCGGATTGAAGACATTCTCACAACATGTGAAAAAATCTCATCAAAATCAACTCTATTTCTGTGACTGAAACCCTTAACAACCAATCTTGCCTTGTATCTTAGTTTGGAATTATTTTATTCTTGTTTCAGCCTGTAGACCCACTTGTTCTTTAAAACTCTTTTACCTTTTAGTAATGTCATCAACTTAAAAGTATGGTTATCATGAAAAGATTTCATCTCATCATTTATTGCATGAAACTATTTTTGTTTGTCTGCACTTTCCATAGCTTCTTCAAAGTACTTAGGCTATCCCCCGTCAGTTAAGAGCACATATTCACTTGAAGAATATCCGGTAGATCGTTGTCTATCTCTAGTATCCCTTTGGAGTTCAACTTCTTGTCGATCATCATTAACAACTTATGGAGGATTTTGTAAGCTATCATCTTGTTGACCATCAACGAAATCTTCATGTTGTATATCAGTTTCAATTGTACCACCACCAACTGTAGTAGGCAATTTGTGGAGTAAAACTTGGATCATAATCAATGAGGTCATCATGAGAATGAGAACTTAAATTCTCTGCCTTATCAATGTCATCAATAGTCTGGTCTTCACAAAACACCAAATCAGGCTCCCTATGACCTTTTTCTCAACAAGATCATACAATCTGTAACTAAACTCATCTTGACTATAACCAATGAAGATACATTGTCTTGCTTTTGCATCTAATTTTGACCTCTCATCTTTAGGAACATAAACATAAGCCTTGCAACCAACTACCCTTAAGTGATCATAAGAGGTGTTCTTACCAGTCCAAATATTTTTTGGTACATCACCCTGCAAAGAAATCGTAGGAGTGAGATTAATAACATAACTGGCAGTATATAAACCCTCACCCCAAAACGATTGTGGATGTTTTGACTCCAACAACATGCATTTGACACGATCCATCAATGTTCTGTTCATTCTTTCAGCCAACACATTCAACTGAGGTGTTTTAGGAGGCTTCTTCTGGTGTCTGATCCTTTGTTGTCTACAATACTCTTCAAATGGTCCACGGTACTCATCACCATTGTCTGACCTGGTGCATTTTAATTTCTTTCCAATCTGTCTTTCCGCTAGAGCTTGAAACTCCTTAAACTTGTCAAGCACTTGATCTTTGGTCTTCAAGGCATAGACATATAGCTTCTCGGAATGATCATCAATAAAATTCACAAAATAAGATGCACCACCATTAGTTTTTACCTTCAAAGGACCACATACATCTGAGTGAACCAAATCCAACAAATTTGGTTGCCGATGAGAGGATTAGTCTTGAAGGATACTCGATTCTGTTTTCCTTCAAGGCAATGAGAGCACTTTTCAAAGCTGGAATCCTAGTACCTGGAAGAACATTTTTTTTCACCAAATTTTCAAGTCTCTTGGCACTAATATGAATCAACCTCTCATGCCAAAAATCTGGTGAGCATTGTTTCTCAACCACATTTACTAAGTCATCTGAAACTGAAGCCTACAACATGTATTAATTTTCTTTCAACTTTGAACCTTTAACCAAAGTTAGGGACCCTTTGCTAATTTTCCATTTCCTATCTGCAAAGTTATTGCCATAACCATCACTATCAAGTTTACTAATGGAAATCAAGTTCAATCGAACATCAGGATCATGTCTAGCGTCTCAAAGTAGCACCGTAGAGCCATTGCTCATTTTCAAGCAAATATTTCCCATGCCAATAACTTTGGCAAGACCATTGTTGCCCATCCTCAAAGAGCCGAAATCACCAGCAGTGTAAGTGCTGAAGAACTCTCTTCTGGGAGTAACATGGACTGCAGCGCCAGAGTCACCAACCCAACATATATCAGAAGAGATCAAATTGATATCATGGTTATCATAAACAAGGATAAGATCAGCACTTATAGCAGCTACAACACAATCGGTACCACTCTCTTCAGACTTCTCCGAGTTTTTATTATTTATATTCTTTTTGTTTTTCAACACCCAACAATTCTTCTTGAGATGACCTATCTTGTGCCAATAATGAAACTCAACATCCTTATATTTGGACTGGACTTACTTCTACTTTTCCCTCTATTACACTGACCTCTGTTTTGATTTCTCCATATCTGCTCTGTGAACAAGACCTCAGTCTACGTCGATGTACGCTGAGTTCTTCTTCTAATATCTTCATTGGGAATTGGGAATTCCATTCTTGGCATAATCAAATGACATTGTTCGTTCGAAAGCAGAGTTAGTATGTGAGACTCGAAATGTCTTCCAAGAGGCAGGCAAAGTATTAAGTAGCCACAGACCAAGTATCTCATCCTCAAAATTAACACCAACATTGGACAATTGATTTAACACGCCTTGAAACTCATTCACATGATTAGGTATTGACGTGCCTTCATAGTATCTCAAATTGATTAACTATTTTAGCAAATACAGTTTGTTGTTACCTGTTTTGGAAGAATACAATTTCTCAAGTGTATTCCAAAGTGTCTCTGCATTTGTTTCGTTTTCAACAAGATTGTGAAAATTGTCATCCACCTACATTCTAATATAACCACAGACTTGTTGATGCTCAAAAGTCCATTCTTCATCACTCTTAGACTCTGGTTTATCAGAAGCAAGCAAAAATAGATGTAAACTTTTCACAAATAGAAGATCATTCATCTTACCCTTCCCAATATAGTAATTCATACCATTCAAAGAGATCATTTTACTATTATTAATTGCCTCCATAATTCAAGCAAATAAAAAAACCACAAACTATGGCTTTGATACCACTATGTTGGGAGGAACGACTTATCTAAGCACAGCGGAAACATACAACCCACCCAATTTGCAAGAATATGTTATGAGCACAATATATTAGAACCAAAATGGATGAAAACCAACAACGAAACAACACAAAACCTAGCAGCACAACAACACACCAAGATTTACGTGGAAAACACCGTCCAATGTGAAGAGGTAAAAACCACGAGACCCAAAGGTCTACAAATCCACTATAACCAAATGAGAGGTAGGAGTTTACAGCCCAATAAGCACCCGAATGATATCTAGTCCTTAGAAACATGACAAAGGAACTAGAAAATTAATACAACTTCAAAAGGTGCTAAAATACTCAAAAACAACAGCTTGTTCCTAACTTAATAACTGCAAATATAACCATCCAAATTCAATCTCCACCGTTCAGAATGAAGCTTGATGAGTCTTCTACCCTCATTTAAAATTTTAGAATGATCAGACAATCTTTGGACATCCGAACATGAAAAAAAACCAAAACTGGTCGCTGCTGAAATTTGCTGCAAACTTTTCACCTTACTCTCTTGCTTTTCACACAAGCCTCTCTATTTAAAAAAATACCTTTTATTGACTGAACATTGCCCCATTAAGTGGTCAAATGGGTTAAGGTTATTTGGGTCTTTCTCCACAAAGTTGGGAGCCCAAAACCCAACAGCCCCTCTAATGTCGAGTGAAGAGATGTGGATGGTATAGTGCGGGAATTCATGTGTTCGCCCTAGTGTAGGCCGTGGATGAGGCCTCAGGATGTGTCTTATCGTGCGGTAGTGTGCGACTAAGTGTATAGCGACATATATAAATTGCATGAGGCAAATAATGAACAAAAGGGAAATATTATTGAGTGAAGCTGGAACAAAAATATGTGTGTACGACTAAAGGGCAATCCGAATCCTCTTGCGAGGTCCTTACCCGAGCAAATACCTAGCTCGTGCGAATTTACCTTTAATCGTCCATACCCTCTCTCTAACCTCAAGAGGGGATTATATAGGTTACAAACAACACTCCTACTCCTAATAGGACTCAATCTAGACTAATAAGATAGGCTGAGATCTTTAAAAGATTTCGAGCTATCTTTTACAAGAGGATAAACATGAATCTTAGAAGATAGATTCAAATCAAACAGATAAAGATAAATTACAAACGGATAAATATAATCCTAGATTTATCTCTTAAGGAGATAAATACGACACAACATAAAATAAAAGAGTCCACTAACTGTAGGACTCTACTAACTCTATTTCCAACCAGGTTCTATCCATTCCGATTCTGGCACGCGTAGCAGAGCGTCCGCACGGTCGAGTGCCTGGCGGGCGCGTGCGCGGCGCTTCTCTCGTGCGCGTTCTTGCGCGCTAACTTGTGCTGGATTGCCCGCGATATGTCTCCCGCGAGCGAGATTGTTATCAATTACTCCGGGGGCCAAAACAGCATTGTCCGCAAGGCTGGGTGCTGAAATTACCGCGTTAGGTTCGCGCGGTTCGTCCGGATGAATGGCGGTCGTGGATATGTGGGCGTGGCGATCGAAGTCCTGCTCGATCTGTCGGACGGCATCGGCGAATAGTGTGCGAATAAGTGTATAGCGAAATATATAAATTCCGTGAGGCAAATAATGAACAAAAGGGAAATATTATTGAGTGAAGCTGGAACAAATATATGTGCAGGACTAAAGGGAAATCTGAATCCTCTTGCGAGGCCCCTACCCGAATTGATGATAATCCCGCACGCGGGAGACAAATCGCGGGCAACCCAGCAAAAGTCAGTGCGCAAGAACGCGCACGGGAGAAGCGCCGTGCATGCAAGCAGCGCGCGCGCGCGGATGCCCTGCCACGCGCACCAGAATCGTAATGGATAGTAGACGGCTGGAGATAGAGTAGAAGAGTCCTAGAGTTAGTGGAGTCTATTTTAATTTATGTTGTGTCGTATTTATCTCCTTAAGAGATAAATCTAGGATTTATATTTATCATTTTGTTATTTATCTTTATCAATTTGGTTTGAATCTGTCTTTAAAGATTCATGTTAATCCTTTTGTAAAAGATAGCTCGAAATCTTTTAAAGATCTCAGCCTATCTTATTTGTCTAGATCGAGTCCTAATAGGAGTAGGAGTGTCGTTTAGTAACCTATATAAACCCCTCTTGAGGTTAGAGAGAGGTTCGCACGAGCTAGGTATTTGCTCGGGTAAGGGCCTCGCAAGAGGATTCAGATTTCCCTTTAATCCTACACATATATTTGTTCCAGCTTCACTCAATATTATATCCATTTTATTCATTATTTGCCTCACGCAATTTACATATCTCGCTACACACTTATTCGTACACTACCGCACGGAAAGACACATCTTGAGGCCTCATCCACGGCCTACACTAGGGCGAACATAGGAATTCCCTCACTATACCGTCCACGTCTCTTCACTCAATATTAATTGGTGCGGTAAACGCTCTTACCATGACGCAACGGACTATCATCGAGCGCCTGGAACATGTCGACAGGAGACTGGACTTACTCATGTCCCAACTACCAACTGTCACGGTTTTCCTAGACGAGTACAATCACCAAGTGCACGACCTGGGCGCATTACTAGCACTTGACCGCCCCGCCACTACACCACGCACCGAACCGCCGCCAGCCACTAACACGTGCGTCATCACCTCACCGACAACGCACCGCCAAAACCCGCCGCCACAACGACCAGCCCCGCCTGCCACCGAAGACCCGCACAACCCATCAGCTCTCGTTTCATCGGATTCCCGACTCCGCAACCTCATCGCCAAACTTAGATCGGGAACTCCAGTGCGGCTAGATCGAGGTCATCGAGATCTCGGACAACTCAAAACCGCACCCATTACCCCACGCACACATTCCATCGGACAGACCCGACCCCCGCCGACCCCCATCGCCCGCCCTATCCGCAGTCTCCTGCAACCAACCGCTGGCGTTCACCATGCCCAGCACCAAACCATCCCACGCCATCGCTATGCCCACACCGCCAACAGCCCGCACCATATCGCCTTCACCACCCGTTTCCCCGTACTACACACCATCCACACCACCGCCCGCCGCACCCATCGTCCACCCGAGCTCACTAAAACATACCGCAAACAATCTCCCGTACCAAATTCCAGCCCGCTGCCATCAACCGCTTCATTAACCCCGCACCACCCACTACCAACCGACCCCGCCCACGTCGACGGAGCGCCACTCCCCGCCTAGCTGCCAGAGCGACCGCTGCCACCGCTATGACTGCCGCTATCACTCGTGGCAAACCGTCCCATCCCGCCATGTACCCCCTTCCAGCACACACCTTGGAGGCATTGGCCGATGCTGTCCGACAGGTCGAGCAGGACTTCGAGTGCCACGCCCGCATATCCACTGTCGCGCGACATTCGGCCCAACCGCGTGCGACTACAACGGTAATTTCTGCACCTAGCTTTTCGGGCAATGCTGTTTTGGCCTCCAGAGTAATTGATGACAATCCCGCACGCGGGAGACAAATCGCGGGCAACCAAGCACAAGTCAGTGCGCAAGAGCACGCACGGGAGAAGTGTCGCGCTCGCAAGCAGCCCGCGCGCGCCTGCCAGGCATGAGAGCGCGCGGACGCCCAGCCACGCGCGCTAGTATCGGAATGGATAGAACCTGGCTGGAGATAGAGTTAGTAGAGTCCTAGAGTTAGTGGAGTCTTTTATTTTATGTTGTGTCGTATTTATCTCCTTAAGAGATAAATCTAGAATTTACATATATCCATTTTTAATTTATCTTTATTCGTAGGGCTGGCAATCGGGTACCCGCGGGTACCCGACCCGAATTATCGGGTACCCGCACCCGAAACAGCCCAAAAAATGCACCCGATACCCGACCCGCACTCACTGTCGGGTACCCGTTACCCGCATACCCGAAACGGGTACCCATACCCGGTCAGTCTGGTACACGATTTCCCGATTTGTTTTTTTTTTTTGTTTTTTCTTTTTTGGAATTAATTGTTGTAATTATTGTTTTAATCAATAACAAAATATTTTTTGGGCTGTATCATAGATGTTTAGATAATTAGATTTGATATTAATCTACATCAATGCATTAATGATTAATTAATCATTGCATAATTTGTATTATAAGATTTTCACAAAACCAAATTTAATTCATATTTTCAAATAGCAAGTGATTGAGAACTTAGATTTCTCTAAAAGCTCCATCATCACTAAACCAAATTTAATTTATGAAATTACATCATTACAAAAAAGAAATGAAAATATCTCCTTAGTTTATTTAACTTTCCTTCCACCTGTTTTTTTTAAACAAAAAAAAAAAATAACAACAAAATTCCAATCATCAATCACCATTCATCAATTCAATCATCATTCATCATCCATCATCATATTCATATGGAAAAAAAACCGTCAATCTCAATCACTATCCATCATCATTATTCATGGACCATAATAACTTCATACTAAAAGTTCGAAACAAGCTAGCAACGAAATAATACAAATCAAACATCATCATCCATCATCCATCAATCATCATGGGTGTGGGTCACTCTGACTCTGTGCAGTGCTCGCCTCAGTAATCTTTTCGATGGTGGCTAAAACTACATAGAAATAAGAAGAGAACATATAAGAAAACTAAATATTAACTTACTAAGTATGAAGGAAATCTAATTATCTAAAGAATAGTACTTACCAATTTGAAACTTTTTTTGTTGTTCTTCTTCAGGCATGCCTTCTTCATCTTTCTTTTCCACAATAGTACTAGTCTCCGTCCAATCTCTGGCGCAAATTAAAGCCTCAACCATATTGCAAGTCAATGAACTTCTATATGCAGTGAGAACACGACTTCTCATGCTAAATGCGGACTCTGAAGCAACACTTGAAATGGGAATTGCCAAAATGTCCTTTGCCATCTCACCCAGAATGTGGTAACGTGGATTTTCCGACCATCACCTCAAGATGTCAAAGTTGTCCACCTCACCCTTTGCCACTTTGTGCTTGCTTTTTGTGAGATAAACATCGAGCTCATTTGCATTGCTAGTCTCTTCATCATCACTAGCCTGCAAGGCCATAAGACTAAGAGAGCCTCGACGATCCGAACTCCCATGACTACGAGGTGCCGTAGTAGACGTATCAATTATTCGAGGTAGAGAAGGAGTCGCCTTCTGGGCTCTATAAAACTCAAACAATTCATCCATCGAGTCTTTCACCTCCTTCACCATCTCAGCCCCACGTTCAGCTCCATAGACTGATTTGAAGCACGTCTCCACATGCGTCAACTTTTGCCTTGGATCAAGAACAGCAGCAATGTTTAAAATCATGTTCATCTTCAGATTCAATTCTCTATCTTCCATCTAATATTTTCCAATTTTCAACCTTGAAAATGATGAAAAACAAAAAAGGAAAGTCAAACACATGTGATATACCAAAAACTTGAGTAGACTACTAGATTATAGTACAAAGAAACTGATTACCTCATCTTTGTGGCCATGGAACTCACATCACGATCACCACTAGTCTCTAATTCACTGATGAGATCAAAGACATCACATATCTCTGCGAAAAACAAATGTGATGTCGGATATTTGGTGGCCGAGACTCGGAGAGTCAAATCGCAGAACTTCTTCAGGTATTCCATCATCTTCTTCACGTTAATCCAATCTTCTTCTTGAAGCAATCCAATAAAAAGATTGTTGTGTTTTTTCTGCGACAAATGTTCATCAAAAGAAGGATACATTTGCCCATAGACCTTGAATGCCTCTTGATAAGGTAGTGCTGCCTCTAGCATTAAATATGTGGAGTTCCATTGAGTGGGAACATCCAAACACAATGACTTCTTGCAATCAGTCCTGTCTGCAAGCATATTAACGACTCTATCCCATTGTGTACCTCTTTGTGGTGAACTCTTGAGCCACTTGACGGCCTCTCTAACTCTGCGTATAGATATGCCTATCTCTTTCAAACCATCTTGTACAACCAAGTTCAGTATATGGGCTACACAGCGCATGTGGAAGTATTTCCCATCTAGAACATTTG
>JAYDZE010565316.1:0-12328 GCA_034509125.1 Monilaria moniliformis
ATAGATATATCATAAAAATACTCGATGCAAGTATAATATTGTCTGTATGACTCAATTCAATTAGAATATTAAGCACTTTTTATTAGTATCATATGTGAACATGTCTACAATTATAGTCTCAAATAATGAATTGTTGCTTGTATGAATTACTTTTATTTCAACCCTTAGAATATTGATAAAATTAAAATTCATAAATTATGACTCAAATGTGCAACACCATATCGCCGTTATATTCAAAAGTTACATGAAAAAGGGATGTATGCATGAATCATTAAGAAAATATTGAAAGTAAAGATTAATATTATACATCACAAATCACAATTTACAAATTTAAGATAAAAAAAACACAAAAGGATAGTCGGGTACCCGATTTCTCGGGTACGGGTACACGACTCGGGTAATCGGGTATCCGATAATCCACTCGGGTTGGGTATCGGGTATTGTTAAAGCGAAGATTTCGGGTTCGGGTACCCGATTTCTCGGATCGGGTACCCGATAATACCCGAATTTGCACCCCTATTCTGATAGGTAGTTTAAGAACTCAGGACTAAGATATTCACCTTCATGGTCAGATCATGGAGACTTGATAGTCTTACCATGATACGTCTTCAGAAGTACCCTAAATTTTTTGAATTTATCAAATGACTCTGACTTGTGATGCATCAAATAGACATATCTCATTCTCAAGTAATCATCAATAAAAGCAATGAAGTACAGAGAACCACCCCTAGTGTGAGTTGAGATAGACCCACACACATCACTATAAATGAGCTATAGTACATCCTTGGCCCTTTGCCCCTTTACCTTGATAAAACACTTCGTCATCTTACCCTTCAAGCAGGATTCACAAGTTGAGTAAGGTTGTACATGTAGATCCTTAAGTGGACCGTGGTCCACCAAACCTAGAACCTCCTAAGATTTGCCAAAGGTGCTATAGGTACGTTTCATTCAAGTCGAATGAAGGAGACTTCATCTTTTTAGATGAAGTTGGTGTGTTATGAGATTCATAAGTTTGTTGCGAGTATGGGAACTTGAGTGTATAAATCATTTTCCATGGTGCCACGACAGATAGACAAGCCACTTTTCTTAATAATGCAATCATTACCAAAAGTAACTGAATAACCATCAACAATAAGTTTGCAAACTAAAATTAGAATCTAAAATCAGGCACCAATAAAACATTTTTTAAAATTAATACTATGTTACATGAAAACGACAAATGCACCTCTCCTACTGCAACAACCGCCACTCTCGTGGCATCGCCCTAATCGGATATAGACTTCACCCTCATGTAGTCTCTTTGTTTGCTACAATAAAGATAAATCAAAGCACACATGGTCAGTGACTCATGTATCTACTACCCAAGAATGGGTAGAAACAACTGCTAAACATGTTTCTACTACAAAGGTTTGAGACATACATGAGGCGACCCTCTTCATTAGAAGTGGACAATCTGGATTCTAATGACCCTTCTGGCTGCACTTGGAACATTTACCAGTTTCCTTCTTGTTAGCCACATTTTTCTTGCCATTCCCTTTAGGAGCCATATGCATATTCTCATTCTTCTTTCCCTTTCTAGGCTTACCAACCATAACGGCCTCTACCTCGGTCAATAGTTGTGGGAGAGTGTATTCTCTCTTGTTTATATTATAATTCATCCTGAACTGTTGATAACTTGCAGGAAGACTATTGAGAATGATATCGATCTGGGATGAAGCATCAATGTTCCCCCCTTAGGACTTCAATCTCACTAAGGTGGTCCATAATCTCAAGGACATGGACCCTCACAGATAAACTCTCTGGCATCATCCGATTCATAATCTTGCGCATTACCGTTTGTTTAGCAGTACAATTTTGCGTCTCGAATAGGTTCACAAGGTTTTGCATTATCTCAGTGACTATCTATATAGACTGATGCTGATGTTCAAGTACGTTGGTCATAGAGGCCACACGTAGCACTTTGCCATCTCATTAGCCTTACGCCACTTAGACTATGCATCATAAACCGCATTCATAGCAGAACTGGCATTGACGGGAGGACAAGGCGTATCTAACGCAAACTTAATGTAATCGGCTATTAGAACTATATCCAAATTATGTTTCCAGTCTACGTAACTTTGGCCATCAAATTTGGTTTGTTTCAGGATTGAGGCAAGGTGATTGAATGACATTGCATGTTTATTTGTTGAAATAACAGCTGAGAAGAAAATAAATATTTGTCCCATTACATGCTTGATAAGCAAATAACCACAAAATAGTCATGCATCTCACAACAGTTAAACCAAAGCCCAGCATGCCACTAAGGTGATCAAATACTAAACAAGGCTTAAACAGATTTTGCAGTCACACGACTTGATAGATAGACCGGAGACTACTAAGGTGGCATGACTGTCAAATTGTGTCTAAGCTCATACCATAAGTTTAGCACCAAAATTGTATTTATGTTTTGATACTCTTCCTAGGAAAGGTCATGTGCCACTAAAAAAAATTCAACAACTATCTTAAGTGAAATTCAATCACATGAACTCATAATTTCCAGAAATCTAACTACCGCTAGGGTGGTCGGGAGATTTCCAGTCATTATTTAAAAAGATATTTTTGCATCATTATCACATAAAGCAGACAAAACAGATTTTCTACTTTAAATGAGGAAAAAAACATTTACCAAAATCAAACGAAAATAAATAAAATTGCAACCTATTATATTGGTAAAATTATCCAAAACGGATAATCTAATAATAATTTAGCTAAAATTAATTAAAATATAATTAAATTAGATTTAATTAATCATCTAAAGCTAAATCTAATCATATCTTCTAAATCTAATCTCACTAAATTTAGGAGATATTAATTTGAATTAAATCTTATCCATATCAACAAGATATATTGTATCCAGGGTCAGAACCAAACCCTAAATACAACATATCGCCTCCGCCACCACCAAAGTGTCCACTGCCATCGCCGTCGTGCCGTCGATCGTGAACTGCCCAGAGAAACACCACACGGTCTGTGTGGAGGGCATTCCTAACCACACGGGCCGTATGGGACTTTCTACTCCCAGACCCCGCTGTTGCCGACTCCATACATGAACCGTGTGGGGCAACTGTCCTAGCTCACCGTCCGTGTGCGACCTTTAGTTTACCTAGTTTGGACACGCGTGGATCCGAAAGTCTCATACGGTCCGTATAGAGCACTACTCTCTTATACGCAGACCGTGTGTGACCTCCTTCTGGTGCTCGTGCGCGATTCTGGATGAGGAAAACAGGTCGTGGCTGGACCACCCAGCCACCTGCTCCCACTACTTCAACCCACACACGCGTCTATTGGATGGAGCTCCGTGATACTCACGCATCGTGACCCAGATCTAACCTTCTGTTCTTCATCTAGATTCTTGTCCATTACATTGAATTTACATGAAAATAAAAAGGAAAAAAACATACACTACCACGGTCAACTCTCGTGGGTTTACATATATCGAAGAACAACTCAAAACGAAACAGATATGCATTCACATCCAGCCAAATTAGATTTTTACGGAAAAATCAAGTAAGGAAACACAGGAAATGCATGAAAACACAAGAGCGCGACACGGGAGTTCCTAAATCAGAGCCTAGATCGGGCTCTAATACCAATTGATGGGGAAATCAATGAAGAAATCCCCTTAACCCTAAGGATCCTAAGATGACGTAGAATTCCACAAGAACATGCATTCAAGTAAAACCTATGATTCTAGAACGCTATATGGAAATTAGATCCTAAACATACCAACCTACGAGAGGACGACGCAGAGATCAAAGTTTACCTCTTGAAACGATCTCCAAAGATAGAGATGACTCGCTCATTCTGCACGAGATGAATTCCTTGTTCCTCGCTATTTAACCTTCAATTGTCTACTGTATTCCAGGATTCTAACCTTGAGTGTTGGACAACAAGATCTCTGAAAGTTTTTGGAGCTAGAGAAAGAAGAAGAAAGTATAGTAAAAGGGGATGCAGGTGGTTTTCATAGACTGAGGGAGAGTGGGAGAGAACATGATTGTGCTCTCACATAAATCTCAAAAATCTATAAATGAAAACTAAAAGCCAATTTCTTCTTTTTCCTTCTCATCCAATTCATAGAGTTTAAGTGGACTAGATTAGAAATCAAATGAGCTTAGGCTTGGGTCCCCTATTGGGCTTATCTAATTAAATTAAGCCTCAATTTAATTTCAGCCCAATAGAATTTTAACTTAGACCACTATAGAAATTAATATTGAACTCCCAGCCCAAAACTAAATTACAAATAATCCGGGCTCCTTTCTAATTAATTTATTTCCTCGTTTTTAAGATTTGTAATATCCATTAATTAATTGAAATATGTTGTTGATTTCAATTAATTAATATCTTTAACCAATAGTTGTCTACTCCAAGATCATTATTTATTGTACTTGAATTAAATTCCAACTGGCCAATTTCATGTACAATAAAACATTTATCTCAAACACATCTTGGGGTAATTATCAAACTGGGATCAGTCAGGACACAATTTAATGCAATAATTATCCTAACACTGTTAAATATTAATTAGATGTCAGGATTTCTTTGGGTTACAAAAATCCTCACATATTGACTAGTCAAAGCAATGAATAATTAATGTCGTATTTACCCTACAATGCAGAAGACTTTGACTCGTTTGTATATTTATAAGTACTTGATTAAAATCAACATAATATGAAAGAAAAACTAATGCAACGAAATATTTTTTTCTCATTAGTTGGGAAATAATGTAACATATAAGTAGCTCGAAATGTGTTTTTCAATATTTATCCTAATATGTATAACCTTAATATTAACTATAAAGTACAATAAATTAGAAATTAATGATCAAATAATTATTAAAATAATTTAGCTCCTCTAACATTTTAAGCAACAAAATCCTTAGTCGCATCTTCAAGGGCAAGTTTTGATGTACCCGTTTTTTATTGCACAAAATTGATAGCTCAATTATTCTTTTTTTGAGAAATTGTAGAACGTACAATAATTTTATTAATTTTAGGTTTAGAAAACTTTTTCTATTGACTATATTAACTGATATAATCATTAATGTTCTATATGTAATAGAAACATTAGAAAAATTTTCTATATCATTTTGAAGTTTTAACAAACTTAAGAACTTCACCAATTGACTCTATCATTGGTGCAAACACATTTGTAGCACTTCAAATTTAGAAAATAAAATTTACACATTCAAACTATAATTTATTTTTCAAATTAATTTATAAATTATAAGTTATAGATGATGAATTTATTTTAAAATTTTGGGGCCATAGGCCTTTGCCCCTTTAACTATAACACAAGGGGAGGCCCTGCATGTCAGTGACTGCTGGGGTAAAAAAGAGTAACATGAAACGGATTTGCTAAAAATAAGATTCTTTTCCACTGCAAGGCCCATAAGTCATATACGCTATGCCCTATTTTATGGACAATAGGGTCTAAATTGCAAAAATCATGACACTATGAAGTTGGTTGAATTTCGGTTTAAATTCTGATGGTGTTTTTGCTACTTCACTCTAGATTCAAATATATAAATATAGTCATATGATCATAGCATGTGAGAAAGTTTCACATAAACTTATTTTATTTCTACGATGGATAAAATTTACTCTGTATCCATAACTACATATTTTTAATATAAATTGTTTGAACTAAGGGCTCGTGTGTTATATATGTGATTAGAGTGTATAACATATCTATGACACCCTAATATGCTATATGATATGAAATACACAGTCCTTTATAAATCAAAACTTCACAAATATTATACTGATTTGTGAGATTTTACACATAACCTCTTAAATAATATAACAAATCTTAATTATAACAAATCTTAAGTATATTACGTATATTAAATTTTAATACATCCTATCAAATAATGACATTAATATATCATATAATAAAAAATATCTAATCAAATCTATCACACCTTATCCCATAGTATAAAAGTGCCTCAAATATATTGTTTTGTAGCATATAAAAATAGGCATATTAAATACTAGCTGCATAATTATATGTTTTGATGCATTGACAAATATTTTCTTGGGACTGAAGTTTGACTCCATTAATCAAATCAGAGATCGCGAGATCCAAGAAGTAGAACCGCTTGCATATGTTATAATTAACCAACTCGACTGCGTGTCTCGTTTTTAAAGTAGTCGTCGACCCTCTTTTAATTTTTCAATTACTTAACTTTATATTTTTTTCAGAATTTAAATAAGTATTATATTTAGCTTTTTTTCTTGTTTCATAATAAATGTTTAATTTTAAAAATTGAAAATATAATTATGGCATGTTACACATTTTATTTTTATGTAATACCTTTTGAAATTTGGTATTTTGTTGTATATTTGTATTTATTTTGATAATTAATAAAATTACAAATGTTAATGATGTATTTTCTTAATATGCGAATTTGACGGCTGGTTACATTTAATAAAACGACGAGGGAGTATTTCAATTTCACAGCCGAGATTTTAAGCTTACTAAAATTATACTGTAGCTACATAAAATCTACATAAAATTGTAATGGGAATAATCATAAATATGAGAATTTCAAAGTCATCAAGTGCATGATGATATGTAAGAAACTGAGAAAACCAAGATAAAACACAACTTTATCAGTATCTCAAAACTTTCAGTATATATAGTCTATTCACATATATATTCTTTTCCCTTACATTAGTCACAACAAAACAAATAAGAAGAAGTTGAACATGGATCGAAATTGCAGAAAATTAAGGGCCTAAACCTAATTAGGGTCGATGAGTAGAACGAGAGGACTTATATCTTGAAGCAAACCTATTGAACAAAGCCAAAGAAATGCTAGTCGTCTGCTCAAGATTCAAAACCTTAGCCTTAATCACGGCCTTGGTCTTCCCTGCGATGGCCCGGCCCGAAAACCCGTAGATGCACATGTTCGCATCAGTTAGGGCAGCGCTCATCCATGTCTGCACATTGCTAGCGTGCCAAGGGAAATCACTGCTTCCCCCATTTTCCTTTATCATCTCCGTTTCTTTGATGCAACTCAGTAGCTGCGCAACGCCATCGTTGATTTGATCCAAACAGTCCTTAATCTCTTGGTAGTGCTTCGCCTTCTTCAGCTCCAGCTCCTTGGCCACCTCGGTCACGTACGCCTGGGTCGACTTGGCCCGGTCCAGGCTCACCTTGAGTGCGATCTGGGCAAGCCTTTGGTGACTCAGCGTTGTGAGATTTCCCACGTGGCACGAGAGGTAGCGGATGCATAAATCGGGGTATAGCGTCATCTCGCATTGCAACTCAATGAAGGCCCTGGCCCGTGAGCGCCTGCGGAAGGCAGGGTGCCGGGCCTCCGCGGGGGCGAGTAGGAGGAGAGAGAGAAAGAAAAGAGAGAGTCTCATCGTTTGGAGGTGATTAAGTAGTAACTCTAGAGCTAGAGATGTTTGTGTTTGTGCATTGTTGGAAATGAAGGAAGGTTTCATGGCTTTATCTATATAGGGTGAAGTTTGTTAGTATTGAAAATTTATTAAAATTATTATTTTTATGATTGTGCACGTGTTGGCTAGGGTTTCTAGGTCGTGGTTAGCAAAAAGTTTAATTCATGTTTGAGCAATTTGGCAAGGGAAGTAACCTTTTCATTACATTATAGGAAAAAAAATCATAAATTATGTATTACTAGTATAAATGATTCTTTTTTTTTTTTGGCATATTACCGTATGCAATACATGCATATATATAGTGAAACAAAATGGAATACATGAATTTCATTTAATTAGTAATTATAAAGTTTGTTTGCCCGAACTATTATCATGTACACGAGATCCTTAAAAAATTCTATGAAATCTTATGTTTATTTTATTTATGTTGCAGGTCATATGTTGTTATATGCTCGTATTTTATTGTGGTCTATATATATATATATATATATATATATATATTAACTAAATAAAATATAAAATCGAAATAATAGAGGATACATAGCGAAGGAGCGAGCAGGATTGCCGGATTAATCTGCGTCAAATTGTGTCGACAAATGATGAAAACCGTCACTTTGATTAATTAACAAGTTCTACACGTATTACAGCTGCTCCGATCCTGGTCAATTTTCAACACCTAATAAATAATATTAATTATCTAGGCAACGTTTTCTTTACCCTTCTTTAAAAATTATAATAATAATAATAATTGTTGGGACTGGATATTTTAATATTGGCTATTAATCTTTTCTTATACTCATCTTTAAAGTGAAATAACTTATAACACACTGCAATAGTCGAATAAATCACCACCTTTATGACATACACACCAATTTTTAATCTCAAGTTATTTAACATCTCCAATTTTTTACGACCAGAAATCCTATTAGAACAAAATATTACATAATTGAGGCTCACAAGAAATTGAAGAAATCGTGACGAGTTCATGTCCATGTCATGCCTCTTATTTTGAACTATATATAGCCGCCGTCAAATCTATACATTTTATATAATAGTTTGCAAATTATAGAGAATAGACAATTCCAAATTGGTGGAAGTTAGAAATCGTAATTTCTAGCCACAAACTCTTTTACTCCACTATTAAAAATATATATCAAGTTTTACCGGTATGCTTAGGTGTTGGGGACAAATTGGCCAATAATTGCTGCATTAATTAATTAATTTAATTTGAAATCAAGAGCAGATTTGATGGCCCATACATTACACTAAGTCAACGTACGACTTGCTTGAACTCAAGGGCTCTTTTGGTACATTAGTTGGGATATAGCAAGATGTGATATAAAGTAAGATAGGCATCCGGTTTTGGCTGGTTTAGCTATCATTACTAAGGTGTTTGATATGATTGGCTTAGATTCTGGAAAGCTTGTATTAATGTTTGGTACATTGAAAAGCTAATCAAATTATATATCAGTTGGACGTTATTGCCCTCAACAAACTTGTGCAATTACTTCTTAAACCCACGCCCTTTACAGATATCTTGGGTCCGAACTTCCTATTTGCAGGGTTGGCGGGAAAGGCAACTCAATAATCCACTCCCTGACGATTTTTCGCGCCTTAAGGTTTCAATCTTCATCATCTTTTCCGACACATCTTATTTGCCAGCGAGTGCTGCGACCACTATTAATCTCCTACTGCGGTCATTGTCACGGTAGCTTTGGTAACATCGAAAAATTTCTTTGCAAACGTAATTGAATTTTTCGTTAATGAAATGCATTTGGGGTTCGGTAGTCATTTGAATCTGTGGTTGTAATTCATTTTCATTTCAGTTAAATGTGTCTGCTTCGTTGTTTAGAGCTAGGTGTTCTGTCTTTTTTCTTACGCCGATTACATTTGTTCTAGTTATTTATAATGGCCCTCACACTGAGCAAGGACGATGTTTGTTACTCTCTAGAAATAACGAATGTACTAGATGTTTTCGTCGTCATTTTTTGTCCATGCTTATGTTTTCTGTATTTGCACTCATGTATGCGGTGATGTCGTTAGTTGTTTACCAAAACGATTGGAGACTGTAGATGTCCTTGTCTAGTGATAGAAGTTTCGTTAATTCAATATTAATTGCCCTCTGTTCCAATCAAATTAAGCCAACTAATATTTTTATTTTTTGTAGGTTAATATGGCTGAAGCTCGAGGTTTGAAATACAATGTTAACTTCAGTCCTGGCAGTCAAGGTATATGCACATACCATGTGGTCTCTTGAGACTTATATGAAGGTACTGGTAAAACTATTATGCATAACTTGGTGTGTTGAATGTGACTTAGGCAGCAGTGATTTGGGGCGGAGCAAAGCCCAAAAAAGTGATAGGACGAGGCGGAGCTGGTCACTGAGGGAAGAAGAAATACTACAAACTACGCTTAAGGAGCTGGTGGCCCAAGGTTGGAAATCCGATAATGGGTTTCGACCGGGGTATTTAAACAAGGTCGAAGAAGCCATTCGACGTGAGTTGCCAGCAACTGATTTGAAGGTTAGCCCAAACATAATCTCCAAGATCACTTCCTGGAAGAAAAACTACTACTCGCTACAAGGTATATTGAGTCGTAGCGGCGTCGGCTTCAACCTTAGAGGTGATTACATGGTGGACTGTGACGCCGAGCAATGGGAACAAATTATCAAGGTTAATGATTAATATACGATAGGAAGTACAACACAATCGAAGGTTTAAAATCTCCATTTTTTATGATTAATTCCCTAAAAAAATAAATGTTTTTTGTCTTTGTAGGTTGATGGTAATGCACGATTCATCTGCAATAAACCTTGGCCATACTGGGAGGACTGGAAGGAAGTCTTCGGAAAAGACAGGGCGAACGGGTCTAACGCCGAAGACGTTATGGATGCTGTGAACGATATGCGCACACATGATAACTTACCTAACTTTGAACTAGGCGGTGATTACACCCTCAGTTTTGAAGACTTGTTCGCAAATAATGTTGCACCAACTGGTATGGCAACAGAGGCCGCTGAGGATAGCGTGTGTCAGGGTGACAAGGTCAATACTCTCCCTAAGAAGTCGGGTAAGAAGCGCAAGGCAGTTGACGGCATGGAGGGAATCTATGACTTACTGAAAAAAATGCACGAGGACGCAGATGCCCGACTACAGAGCCTGTCAACAAGGATTGGCTATGAGGTGGATTTAAGTAAGGCGAGTAAGGAGGTTTTTGATCTTCTGGGTAAAATACCAGGGCTGTCACTCGATGATAAGTTCGACGTCTGTGAGATCCTAGTTAAAGAAGCGGAATGACTTGATTTATTCATATGTTTGCCCGAGATCGCACGACACCCTTACGTGCTACGTTCCTTAGGGAGAAGCATACAAAATCTACCTAGGTTTCCCCATTGTGCTTGTGGCTTAGGTGGGTTTTGTTGGAAAATTGATGGTGGTAGAAGTTTGTTGGTTATGCTGTTTTCTTTTTTTGGTTGCTTGTTGGTGTCTGCTATGTTAGTAGTAAGGTGTGCTGTATTTTTTATTTTATTTTTGCTGACTTTGCATGTTCTACCATTTAGTTGGTTTTGCTAGCGGAGCTACAACATGTAATGTTTTTTTGCGTCATGTAGGACCTCTTTTTTATTTTGTACATCTTCGGCCGACACAGTGTAGTAAACATCTGGTTACGAATGTTGACACGACTCTCATTTAGCTGGGTTTCCACGTACTCATTCATTACATAAATATTTACAAATACAGAAGGTAAAATCAAGCATCTAGAAAATGTGCGTTATGGTAGAGAATGTATCAAGCACAAATAAAGTTACGACCACTCAAAGATTTGGCCTTATAAATAAATTTCTGGGAAACCACACAAGCAAAGTTCGATTAAGAGATACAAGCTTCGCATACATAATTAAACATAAAGTTTCAATGGCATGTAATCAGCGACCCAATCCCTTGAATGGGTTCCTCCAACATTTGCTTGGGCTTGACGATGCACATGAACTAGCGTGGGGTGATCCTGTTGGCTTATTTGACACGAACAGAAGCGCTAGTTTTTGGAATTCCGGCTCTCCTCGATGATAGTATAGTCCTCCTAATTTATTTTTCTGCAACGAAAACAAGGGAAACATGTGCGTGTCTCTACAAAGCTACACTATCGAGGCAATCTGACACTCATCAACTGCCACAAAGTACATTAATTAGCATTTTATAGCGCTTATGAAGCACTTTCGGGAAATAATGAGTTTTTATTTTAATAATTTGTACACTAACATTTATCACTTAGCTTAGGCCAGATTACTCTAACTTATTAAATATTGGACCACATAATTAATATGAAGTTTGTTTACTAAAACCAATATTAAAAATGAAAAAAAAGGAAAAAAAATGTGATATAACAAATATATTATTTTTGGAATGAATATATTTGATTAATATGGTAGTGCGATATTAGTATAATATAATAATAATAATAATTTCAGAAGAAAATACACAAATGTAATCATGATTATTTTGTTAAATAATAATATATTATAATAATTATTATTAAACTTGACTCTTGGAAAATAGAAAATGCTTCTCGACTGAATAGGGGATAGTTATCATTTTGAGTGTGTGTATACATATATATATATATATATATTTCATAAATTATGGCATCACCAATTTTTGGTTCTTATTTATCTTAAGTCTATATTTTTTACAATAAATATTATAATAATATTAATAATTGTTATTTTTATATAAATATTAATCATAATTAAAATTTACCATATGTTTTGGTGATCGATCTGATTTCCGCCGTAAGATAGTAAATAACAGGAATTTAGAGTAGGCTCAGGGATTTACGTGGTTCGATCGAGTGTGATCTACGTCCACGGCTCAAAGTGCGAGTAT
>JAYDZE010565327.1:0-12327 GCA_034509125.1 Monilaria moniliformis
GTTACAATCTTGATTCATTTTATTAATTATTCTCGGAGAATCGCCGAAAACCCCTATTCGGCGATCTTATCGCACCGAAAATTCGTATCTTTAACTATTGCCATTTTAGGGATATTACACTTCCACTGCAGCAGCTGCTATTTTCATAGCATTACCCTAGATAATAGCGCATATTACTAAGTCATCTTGTTTGCAAGCAATCTCGCTTTATTAAAGCAGACATAATCAATGCCTCGTGTATCTTCTACCTATGAATAGGTAGAACATGTCATTAAATTGTATTTTGACTTTCAGTAATTTAAGACGCAGCTTTATCCACTATTGTGTCCAATCTGATAACCATTTGAAAAACTTGCGTGACGACTTTTCCAATATAATTAGGACAATATCCAAATTAATTATTTTATAATTCTAAAATTATACTCAAGAAAAATTAATTTGAGTAATTAAAGCAACATGGAGAAAAAGACAAGTAGTGAAGAAGTAAACATATTGTTACAAACTATGTTTAATGCATATATTACAAAAAACCATAAAACAATTAATGCATCTCACAATAGTCAAACATGAACCAAGTACGCCACTAGGGTGGTCAAATACTCAATTAATGCGTAACAAAATTTTATGGTCCCACGATGTGACAGATAGACCAAAGACCAATAAGGTGGCATGGCTATCAAATCGTGCCTAAGTTGTTACCATAAATTTAGCACCAAGAATTTTATTTCTGTTTTGTCACTCCTCCTAGGGGAGGTCGTACGCCACTAATAAAATTCTATAGCTATCATTTTAGAAGTCTACTCATATGAATTTGTAATTCTTTAGAAATCTAGCTCCCACTAGGGTGGGTTCGTAAATTCTTAGGAATTACTTCATAAATAGACCAATTTATGGAGACCATATACGACACTTATTTATTTATTTTTAAATAAATAAAACTTAGTCGTAATTATCGCTTAGTCGTTTTAAAATTATGGTTTTTGCACAATTTCACATAAGCAGATAAGAGCAAGTAATCCACTTAAAACACGGATAAAAACTCATCAAAAACAAAACGAGCAATAAAAAAAATTACAACCCATTTACATTTGATAAATTTATCCAAACCGGATAATTAATTAAATAATGAAATTTTCAGAAAAATTCGAATTAAATTTTAAAAAATCAGAAAATCCCAAAATTAAGAAAACCATAGGGTTAAAACCCTAGGTTTTCAATTCCCGCCGCTGGCCACCAAAGCTAATTGACCCCTCTCGATGAGGGCAGTCGATTGGCATCGCCAGTTTTGCCAGAAACGGCCTCTGCCGCCATCAATTTGACCGGTAAAGATTTTGAAACCCGAGGGTTTCGATTCTGCCGTCACAGCCGACGACTGATGAATCCACGACCACCGGTCAAATCACCGTGAGGAGAACGGTTGATTGGTGAGGTCAATTGCACTGGAAGAGCATTTGTCCGTCGTGAATTGCATCGGAAAGGTTTCTGCTTCGCGCGACTTCACAACGCCAGATATCGGCCAGAAATTCGCCATCGTCGTCAACTTTCGACGCCTGCCACCACCAGAGCTTTGAAGCTCTGGCCATGGGCTACGAAATCCCTAACATTCCACCGCCTGGTTCATGGCCGGCCGCCGGCAATTGGGGTTTGAACCTACGCGATTTAAATCGCGATATCTAACCCTATGTGCCGTGTGATTTCTCGGCCGCAATCCGCCTGCTCCGGAAACTTTCGAGGCCCGACACCGGACAGTCTTTGACGTCTAGGTCATGAGCTACGAAATCACTCACCTCTCACCGTCTGAACCATCCCCAGCAACAATCGACTTACGGTTTACCAATCCTGGGCGTAGCCAAGACCATTATGCGTCGATCGGCACCAAAGTTCTCCGGAAACGATTTGCCAATTGGCGGTAATTGGCCGGTCAAATATAACGCGATCTGCTAGGGTTTTCAGCAGCCCTAGCTCGCGCCGCCGGCTATTACCGCCATCTCCGGCCTCCTATGGTCGAGCCACCGGTGGCATTGGAAATTCCTGGCACCTTCCTAGGCCTTGGCCATGGTCAAATATTTCAATCGACACCGGTTTGCCACAAATTTCGTGTCAAACGTAAGTTGTTGACTAACCTGAAAAACGAATCTAGGGTTCGATTTTCCCTACCAAAACTCACCATTTTCCACCGCCTCCGCCTCCCTAGCGTGTCGGACAACCTGGTGGTTGACACTGTTGCCCTGCCCTTGAGGTGGTGGCCCGATTTATCACTCTTTTGACGTCGTTTTGACTTCATTTCAATTTTTCTAACGTTTTTCTAATCAAAACTTCAGATCTTTGAAATCAATTTTGATAAAACGTAAAATCGATAACATTGTCGGGTGGAGCTCCGTGATACATGTGTTGTGGCCCAGACCCGACGCTCCATTCTTTGTGCTCTTCACTCGATTTCTAGTCGAATTACATTTAATTACAAGAAAAAAATGGAAAACACCTAATCTACCACGGTCAACCCCCGTGTGTTACAATTATTTGAAAAACAGAATTTAAAACAGATCATAACATTCATTCCATGCAATTCAGGTAAGAACTATCAGCACGGAAAAGCAGAACAAATAAAACAAATCAAATTTCTTATATCAGTACATAGATCAAGCTCTGATACCAATTGTTGGGGATTTAATTCAAATGAAAGAATTTTCCATTTTCCATGATCTTTCCAGGATGATGTAGAAAAATTAATTAGCTAATTTTATTTACAGATCTGCTATCTAGAATGCACATAAGCACATAATTTAGAATTTAAATCCTAAATCATGCTGCTACGGATCTGAATACTTACAGGAATTAGATCTACAAAGATCTTACGATTGTTCGCGCCTACTACACGTGTAGATCTTGATATCTACCTTAGATCTTCTAACCTATTCCAATTCCAAGTTTGAATACTGGTATGGACAGTAGCTATCAAACCCTATAAGACTAGAGAAAGAAGAAGAAAAGAAAGAATACAGAGAATCACGTGATTCTCTGTAAAAACGTGAATCATCATCTTTCTTTCTTCTCATTTCTCTCCTATTTATAGAATATGGATTGGGCCTCCCAATTGGGCTTTTACTAATTAAATTGAGCCGCAGTTTAATTCAAGCCCAATAGAATATTAATTTGGACCACTATAGAAATTAATATTGACTTACTCGTCCAAATCGAAATTACAGATAATCTAGGCTTCATTTTTAATTAATTTATTTCCCGTGTTTAAGATTCTAATATTCATTAATTAATTTAAGCCTGCTGCTGGCTTTAATTAATTAATATCTTTTACCAAGAGTGGTCTAGCTTAAGAACATTATTTATTATACTGAAATAAATTCCAACCAGCCGGGTTTCGTATAATAAATACTTTTTCTCGAACACCTCTTGAGGATATTATCAACCGGGTCGATTCAATGCAATAACAATCCTAGCACCGCTAGATATTAATTATCACTACCCAAGATATAAGTGTTCTTGGGTTACGAAAAACCCGCACCTTTTAATAACTCAAAGTAGTATATAATTAATAACGTATGCTCAATGTTATATACAAAGATTAAGAAATAAATAATCACCGAGACCTTGTCTTTCAGTAATCATCAAGAAAGACTTATCTCAATGTGAATCCATTCAGTGCTATACCACACCAGTGTCATTTGTTTACCAAGGTTAGTAAACGTTTAGACTGACACTGCAACCTTTCACAATAGATCGTCTAAGTCTATCTAGGTTGTGAAACTTAATTTTCTTATGCAAGGGAACCGACAGAGAGACCTTTAGTGATAACCTGACCACCATTTAGTCTGCAATGCAGAAAACCTAGACTTGCTTGCTCGATTATAATCACAGATTATATAAGCTCTGAATATAATCACTATATTATAAAGGGTAAACCATGTAGCAATAATATCTCTTCACAAGTGGCAGAGAATGATAGTTCTTAGAATTATTAATACACAAGCAACTCATAAAGCATACTTTCTAGTATACAACCCCAACACAAAATAGACTGATATGAGATATTATTTTATTCGGATTATAGTGGACAAAGAAATTATGAAGGTTGCGAAGGTCTCAATAGAAGAGAACACATCTTATATGTTGAATTACCAACAAATTTTACGTACTACCTACAGTTGGTGCAAGTGCTGTAGTTATTTTGAATATCTTGGTGGGTATTGAGTGAGACTACAAAATAGACAATGAGTTATTTGTTTGCTGCAATTAACCAGTCATTGAGATAGTGCTGATTTTGTATTACACATAATGTGTTCATAATAAATCTTAATTTTCTGCAGAGTATGTTTACTAGTTCAAAAGCATTTATAGACCAATTCGCCGGCAGAGGTCACTTATCCATTCTTCAATTGTTTGTTGCCACTAATTCAAATTGATTATTGTTTGCTGTTGTTGATTTATGGAATACTGTTTGCTGCCACCATATGATGTTTGGATCAATTGATGTGTGTATCTGTTGAATTGTCGGAATATTCTAGTTAGGGTTTGATTAAATATGGATATTCGTCATCTATTCTTTGAGATATATATTTGGTCATGTTTTCGTATGTTCCTGGGATTGAATAAATGGCTGATGATACTTTTTTTTGCTCCTACTTGATATCAAATTCTTCGGTCCGTCCTCTCTTTATCAATTTTCTTAGGTACTCTTCTTCTTCCTTCATTTCTTCTTTCTTCCTTCTTCTACACGCATATACAATTGCGAAAATCTGACACTTCGGTAAGTAACCTGTGGCTGGCTCTTTCTCTCTCTTCGTTGTTTGATATAATTTTGTGATTGGTACTAGTTAACATTTTCCACAATATTGTGTGTGCGTGCACCTAGACAAATATATGTTTGAAGTGAAAACACATCTATTACAGTATTTCTTGATACCTTGAATTGGGTATGGATCGAGTTACAAAATCAGCACATTTTTTAGAGGAATCAGAACTCAGCACTAATCCATCTAATTCTGAAGGTTCATTAGTATTTTTTAACTTCTGTTATCGTAGGCAAAAAACGTCTGTTGTTGTAGGTGGTGATGTCGTAGGTCTGAAAAAGCGCTCAAAGACCACGGGCAATGCCCGTTGTCGTAGATCTTTAAGACCACGGACAAAGACTTATTTCTTTGAGCACACATTCTTTCTTTTCTACCAAAACGGTTTTGGCTGATGTCTTTGAGCACAAACTATCGATTTCTTTTCCTAATACTACTATAGTTTATGCCTGATCTCGTAGGTGAAAAAAAAACAACTTCATTGATTATATACGACCACATTTTTTTACCGTTGTTGTAGGTCCAAAAAGCACCATATCCTATTTTATATATCAAATTGAATCATCCTAACATATATTAATTGAAATGAGTCGTTAACACTTGTTGCTCCTTCGTTTCTGCATCAACGATGTCTCCATTTCCTTCAATCCTTCACACAATCATAATTAGTCCAAAATTCAAACAAATCATCACAAATATAATTTAAACATAGCATGCACAAATTACTCGGCTTTATCACCAATATTACGTTGCACACATAACAACAATATTTCCTCTACTCATGAAATTACTCTGGCTTTATGTTTTCCTCTACTCATGAACATGTTATCAACAATATTACGTTGCACACGTAACACACCAACTATAGTATACAAACTCATTTTCAAAAGATTCATAAAATTCCTATATATATGACAACACAAGACAAAATTATACTTCACAACTATCACAAACCATACACACATGTCGTCCTTAACAAGTTTTAATCACGGTTGTGTTTTTTTATTATTCTATAACAAGCTAAAGATTATAGAAAATCTAAACAAAAAAGTATAATTTCATGTTGTCACGCAGTACATGCTTATCCATTCTTGTTTATTATTTCTTGGTACTACAGCATTAGAATTTAGAGTGCCGATCAAATTAAAATTAATGGACTTTCTAGCTTCAATTTAGTTGAAGGTAACTGTTAAAATTGCAATACATTTTATAGTTAATCACGCTTAAATGTTCCATCTATTTCTTGCTACTAAATGATACATAAGGCTTATATATATTATTATTCTAATTTTCACATTAATAAATTCATTGAATATCTGAATGACTATAAGATAGCTAGCTCGGTTATTGGTGTGGTCCATCTTTCTCAATTCTCAGGAAAGAAAAAAAAAAAGAACCAAGAAAAAGAAGAAGAAAGCTACAGTAGTCTACTAGCTATAGGGGTAAATTATATTTTCAATTTTCTATATATAGAACTTCTCATTTACGAACATTCGAGATTCCCGTTTTATTTCACCAAGAAAAAATATTCAAATTCGTATGAAAATCTTAATTTAAAAGTTAAAAACAAAAAAAATAGTTATACATCCTCATTGGGCATTTAGTTTGGTGAATGAATGATAAGATTGAAAGAATAAGGTAGGACTGAATTATTTGAATTACCTAGTTTTGTGTATGGATTAATTGATTGTGGTGTAAGATAAATTGAAGAAATATAACTAGAAATGCAAATAAGAAGAAAAAAATTGGACTCTTTGTTTTTGTAATCATGGAAAAATGCATAAAATTGAAGACAAACAAAATTAATAATAATTTTTGTGAGAGAATTTTAAGATTTTTGTATAATATATTTAAGGATGATTAAATAATAATTAATCCAACTTTGAGGTGATAAAATAGTCATTCAATTGAATGATTAAGTACAGATCGAGTTATCTATCACGAGCCTAATCATACAAACCAAATATTAGATTAAGTTAGATTATATTATCAATCATATCTTATCATTCAAAGTAAACACTTATATTAAATATAGAGATGTCACTAGAAAATCAATTCATTTAATTTCAGACAATCTTATGATCTTATCAAGTCTTTGGGCTATTTAATTTGGGCGAAATGGACTAGATTTCTTAATTTTGGGACTGAACCCTATCTCTACATTTTCGATTTTGAGGTAGCCATCAGGCTGAATTACAAAAGAATTTAGGGATACATGTTGTATAAATTGCATATTGATGACAAATACAATTAGGTAATTTAAAATTTGATTTAGGACTTGTTTGCTAGGAAATATTAGGCCACGATATAGGAGTTATCATGGCTAAAAGTGCGACTAACCGAATAATCACCGCTAACCAAGATTAGGTTCTAAAATGTCTCTATTGCCCACTACCTTTAGCTTTCTTTCTTCATCTCTCTCTCTATCTCTCAAAGACTGCGCTCACTTCTCTCTCACTCTTTTCGGCGAACACAACAGCCGTTCTAATCTAGATCTGAAACGCGGCGGCAGCGCTAGGAGTTCACCCTAGCGCGATCAGCAGCGGCGGCGAAAAACGAGCAGCAATGGCAATTCGAAGGGGGAACGAAAGCGGCGCTAGGCCCGCTGACAACGAGCTTCCAGTACAAATCCACATCCGCCTCCTTCACAATCCCGAACGTCACCAAATGCTGCAAGAAGGTGTGCACATCAGGCGTCTACACATTCTCGATTCCGCCCCTATCATCCAGGCTCTTTTTCCACGCCTCTGTTATCTTCTCCGTCTTCCCCTTGATGCTCGGCGTCACCAAAACTCCTTCCCCACTGATAGGATATACAGCCCGGCCCACCAGAAGTTATGCCCAAAGACGACAAGTTCGGCCCACCAGAAGTCTAGCCCAGCCTAGAGGCCAATAGCTCGGCCATAAAGGAGCTCGGACCAGAGGCCAACAGCTCTGCCTTAAGGGAGCTCGGATCAGAGACATGCAGCTCGGCCATAAAGGAGCTTGGACCAGAGGCCAACAGCTCTGCCTTAAGGGAGCTCGGATCAGAGACATGCAGCTCGGCACTAAGGAAGGTAGAGGCTCGGTTACAACCGCCCACTACTTCCACTGATCCCTAACCGCCAGCCACGATCTCTTAAACCACCCCCACGATCTCTGTAACCGCCAAGTCACTATAATGGCTCATTAATTCGGGCAAAGGCTTATGTAACACTATAAATAGGGATAGTACTGGACGAAAAAGGGGGTTGAACACTCCATACTTGTAAAATCTCTGCAATAATACAAAAGATATACGCTTTGAGCCGTGGATGTAGATCAATTACGATCGAACCACGTAAAAATCCTTATGTGCACGCTTCTAAATTCCTGGCCCATATCCGAATCAAACAAACCCAAGAAAATAAGATCGATCACCCACCATCTTGTGATAGAATCCCATCAGTTTCATCTACAACACTCCGAATCGTCGACTTTCGCTTCCTTTTTATCAATTTCTTGATTATGATTTTTGATTTCTGATTTTTGATTTTTGATTTTTGATTTTACAGTTTGATTATAGGTTTTCACTCAATTTCTTGGTTTTGATTTTTTAGCGGTTTTGATTCGTAGATTTGATTCTTGGTTTTGATGGTGTGATAAATTTCGTTCTTGATTTTGATTCTCAATGCTTAATTTGGTTTTTGGGGGTGCAAATTGGTTTCAATTTGGGGTGATGGCCAACATTCTTCAATAATTTGAAGATGTGACGATTGCTAGTGGCGGGGTGATGCCCAACGTTCACAATCTGTTGCTCCCAAAGAAGACAACGTCGTCGAAGCCCTCTGCCACCGACGAGGATTAGGCCATAGATGCTTCAGAATTCCTTTTACTAGCTTTCTACAATTTGTTGTTTTGTGTTTAGATGCAATTGGTAGAGAGGGAACTGAGCTTCTTTACTTTCAATCTTTGTAAATGAATGACTGGAATTCGAATCCATTTTTTCTTGTTTTAGCTAATAGTGATGAACAAAAAGCTACATTCTTGAGCGGTTAGATTTCATTTTGATTTAAGTTGGCCCTTCGGTTTTGGTTTTTTGCCGCCACCGACGTACATGGCCACTCTGGATGGTATCCAACCGTCGTTATGTTCGTCACGCCGGAGAAGGGAAGGCACGTTGGATTTTCTTCTGCATCTTTCATTTTTAATTAATTCATCAATTAAAAACCATCTAAATTAGTTCATTAATCTTGATTATTAATAACGAATATCTAAATTAATTTATTAATAATAGTTTAGCTTAATAAAATAACGAGATGGATCACCAAATAAGCTAAATTTGTCCAAATTTTAAATAATTTATCATTTTCAAAATATGATAAATCACTAAACTAGCTAAATTTGTCCAATAATTAAATAATTTATCTTTATCTAAAATAGTTAATAAATCATAATATATTAATTTGATCAACTTATCCAAATTAATTATTTAATCTTAGTTTAGCTTAATAAATTATCTATTGATGAATTAATTTAGCTAAACTAATATTAATTAATAAAACTCTAAATTATCTAAATTTATCCAATAATTAAATAATTTATCATATCGAAATAGATAAATATATTCATATTTTTAATAATGGCAAAAATGTCATTTTGCATCTTATATATAATATAATCTAAGCAATCAAACACCAAACTTATTCTTATCTTAAGTTTTATCTTACCTACCAAACAACAATATTAAATTCTTATCTTCTTGCTATAGTAAATTTCTATCCTTGAGCTCATCTTAACTTATGTTATGGTTATCAAACGAGCACTTATAATATAATATTACCATCCAAAAGAGTTGATTAGTGATCATGAATAACAAGAAGAATTGTGAAGAACAAAATAAGATTGTCAAAATCTAATTTTACGTACAAATACGTATGATTCATAAGAAAGGAGAGGAGATACGGCATCATATATACCGTATCAAGAGATTTAGAATTGATATTGAATACCACACATGTTTTATTTTCTTACATAGATTTACTATTTTGATATTGAATACTAGAACAATATATATTCCTTGAGAAGGAGAAAACAATATGATTTATATTTATTACATACAAAATACAGAAATTAGAAAATAGGAAAAGTTACAGTTTAATACCTTAACTGTTGACCATTAACAAAAATGTTGTGAATTCATATTAAATGTTGTGAATTCATATTAAGCAGTACCTTCAACTTGAAAATATTTTCAAGGGCATTTCGTATATTTCCTTTTGATTACTTAGAACCTTTAGCATTTTTTATCTTATTATTTCATTAAAAAACGGTATATATAACTTGCTTATTACTTTTTTCTATATAAACTCAAAGCTCAAAGTCTGTTGCCTCACAAGAGCTACATTTGATACTGGATCATAAGACTGTCTAATTTTTTTTTATACTTAATCGGATGCTGGCACCGTTATAACAAAATGTTGTTATAGTGATATAGCTTTCTAAGAATTATAACATTTATATATTTTACTAATTAAAACTATGACGGCATATTATAATTGGGCACTTATTATGTGTGTTATAAAAATAACTATATATCACTGAATTTATTGACATTTGACAATGTAGCTAATTTTGTGATATTTAAAAGTGTAGTTATATTTGTGACATGTAAAAATGTAGATATTTTTTATAAAAATATATTTATAATTAATTATTAAAAAATTACTTTTATTAATAATAACAGTAATATAATAGTAAAATTTTGTGTATGTGCATGTGTGTGAGTGAGTGAGTGAGAGAGAGAGAGATTGTGAGAGACATTAAGAGAGAGAGATTGTGTGTTGTGTGTGAGAGAGAAAGAAAGAGAGATTATAATATCTCTGTATAACAAAAATGTTTTATGATAACTTAAAGTGTAGCAAAGTATCGTTAAATAAATAGATGTCACAAAATTTGTTACATTTTTTGATGTGGCAAAATTTACACACATTTTTATTTGTCGCAAAAAATTATAGATGTATGTGCGGATGTAGCTAAATTTTGCTACACTTAAAGATGTAACAAATTTCGTAACACTTCTCAACCTATCATTAAAATTTTGTCACTAATAGACATTTTTGTTGTAGTGCGCTAGCTATCAATTTTCATTGTTTTTTGTTTCGCAAGATTAGGTATACTAATTATAAATGTATGAGTACCATAACGATCGAGGACCATACATAATATAAATCGAAAGTAGAATAAAACACCATTTAACCATGAAGATCCCTAATCATGTAGCAGAAGCTCTTAATTAATTTCGTAATTGTGTTTAGAACTAGGGACAGAGCATACCATGACATGACAACTTTCCAACTTAAAAGCTAAAATTACGACCTTTTTGAGACTTTAATATAACTTTATTAATTACATGTTCTTGAATATTATAATATTAATATATAATATGTAGTCTAACTTACATTTAACGTCCAGGTCCAGCTAAGAAAACAAATTTCGTATGTAAATCAATTTTCATTATCCAATCAAAAGGTAATCTTATTGCCCCCAGCTACGAGCACAACGTGGGATACTATTCAAGAAACTCTTAATCTAATAATATATATCTTAATAATAGTGTGTTCGCTGCAAAATTTGATCTAACTAGGGTCAATTATTGCTAATACACATTGTTACGTGAATTTGTAAATTTCACATGATTTCAAAAAATATTGTAACTGCAACAACTTCAACTTTTTAGAAGTTAAAATTACGTAATTTCATCAGTCTAACTACGTCGTTTTAATGTACATGTTGGGTAGATTTCGTTGGGGAAAAAGTAGGAATTATAGTAATTATAACAATTTTAAAAACAATGTTGTAATCACAATATTTTATTGTTTAATATATGTATGGACATATTTTTTAATTTATTTGATTTGAAATAAGAATGAATTTATATATATAATTCTTCGAAATAGTAGTCAAAAGTACAACTCCAAAAAAATACAGTTTTACCTGTTTTATCCTTTTAATAAATATTTGATATATAAAGGCTCAATAATTTTATTACGAGATATTCAATAATTTAATTCAATCCATATTTATTCTATTTTCTCAAAACTTATCTTAGTAGCTAGTATAATATAAGGGGTTGTTTGGTAACCCCTATTAAGCCCAGATAAGATTACATATCCAGGCCCAACAGTATAAAAATGATGTTTGGTAGCTGTGTTAAATTTTAACTCGGCCCGTCGGGCAGAGCATTAATAATCGCGGCCCGCCTCCATTTCCCTCAAAAACGACGACGTTTGGCCTGCTGCTTCCAGATTGGTAAACGCACCATATTGGTGCGATTACGCACTGTTTGGACGCGATTTCTTTTCTCTGCCCTCTCTCTCTCTACTTTCTCTGCCCTCCTCTCTCTACTTTCTTTGTCTCTGTCTTTCTACTTTCTCTGTCTCTCTCATGTTGAGGCATGGTTGCCCCAACCGCCGGCGGTAGTGGTAGCGGACGGACGACGCACTGTCGCCTTGCTCCACGGCCGCCGCACACTCGCCTTCCTCCATGGCAGCCACACAGTCGCCTT
>JAYDZE010565338.1:0-12327 GCA_034509125.1 Monilaria moniliformis
GGGGGGCCGGCCGCCCCCTCCCGCCCCCCTAATCCGCCGCTGTGTATGCGTATGCCTGGGGGATCCAAATGTGAATTATTTTATTTGTTGCAGTTTCTTAATCCAGTAATTACAAATATGTAACATTAAACAATCCTGATAAAATCAACAAAGCTGTCCAAAATCTTTCTTAAATTGGCTACATATAATGAGCTGTACAGCATTATTCTAAGGTGGAAAACTTGTACACTCAATTTAATTTATTTAATCCCACCATTAAGCTGTCCTTGTAGATATTTATAATTATATATATATATATGTGATATAATTGGTGCTCACTGCAAAGAATCTTTCACCATTTTCTTCATGGATGATAGTGCTTTTCCTTTTTGAATTAAAAGATAAAACACCATGTACCTTGGTACTTCGAATGGTCTAAGAAAAAATGAATTCCATAAAATTATTTGCAATATTAACTGCCGTAATAAGATCTTGTTATAACTTATAACGTAATTATATATATATAGAGGTGTGATTATATCCGAACTATTTTTTATTGCATAATTAAGAGTTAATTTAGAGCATCCATTTTTAAGATCTAATGCTTGATTTGTATGTCACGTGTCATATGAAAATATATTAAAAAAAATGAAAATGATACAAATATAATTTTGGCAAATCAGCAGGTTATATGAAATCCTATATTATAGGTAACGGATTTTAGTTATGGTAACAACCGCAAATCCTGTGTTTTCACTACATATAATTCTAGTGATATCTGTTGACACGTTTAATAATTATTGATTGCATAACTAATAATAATCAATGTGTGTGTGTGTGTGTGTATATAGACATGTTGCTGCAGACTTTACGTTTCTAAATAGTTTCCTTTGAACACCCGGATTGCAAAGTAAAGATTGAAATAATAGTTGATAGATTAATATGCCAAAATTCTACCATAGTGATAATTAAATGGCAATGCTCTTTATTATATATAATTTTTATTCTTTGACCCTTTATTTCCATGTATCGTTGACTTGAAATTTGAATGCGACATGATTTGTATTCCACATGCATTAGTAAATTTGAAAGAATCCATAAACCGGCATTTGTGATATTTAATATACTAACCCAGTTATACATACGACGCAAGTAAAAGTTATGATTTTAAATAATATAGATATCTAAGATATTAATTTATCACAGTTGTGAAATTTTATCGAGTTATAGCTATAAATTAGGATCGAAGGTATATCAAAAAATTGTAAGAAAACACATATATTGGAATAGGTTATATTGCAAACCTTTTCATTATAAGAACGTGAGAACACTTGCACTTAACGTATAAAACAACTACATTTGTAGTGAAAATTAACTGCACTTAAAAAAATAAAAAATTCACCTCTCCAAGATTCAAACTTAGACAATCTAAGAACTGAAAAATGATTCTCGTGTTAAAAATGTCTCATTTGGACCTCTCCCATATATATATGATAAAGTTTAATGTTGCTATATGGGTTAGCTAGTGTGAGTTTCCAAAGTGATTGAGTTAATCTTAGTAATAGGCTCCTTATAAGGTCCAACTTAGTTTATTCAAGTGGCTGCATCATGCGAATGTCCTCACTATGTGCGGCCCAACATTAAATTAAAAAAAAAAATGCAAACTATATAGACGAAGCTAATAAGAGATCTACCATTAATTAAATAAAGATGAACAGCAGGGATAGATGTTAGGGATGACGTACACGTAGGATAACATTTTGATTTACAATATTCCAGACTATTTTAATATTTATTTAAATTTGATAACATATAAAATATATTTGAAAATTTGCAAAATAAAAACTATAATTCATAATAAACATAATAATTTACTATAATTCTTATTTAATATTATGTGTAGTATTTTAAATTCTTCATGTTTCAATAAATAAGATAATCTTATTCCACTAGTAAATATTAATTGTGTAGTTGACGAAACATATATGAAGATCATTTTCCTCGTACCTGACGAAAAGGAAACACAGGTATTAAGGTATATTCCAATTTGGTGATGAAGCCGATTACTCATTAGATATATCAAGCCCTAACTTTTATTTTTATTGACTTGCCCTGACTTCTATTTATTCATTTATAAAGCGCAAATGGGTTTTAGTTTCTAACCCTCAATTATTTTGTCAAAATCTGCAAAATATTAGCTAGTATCCGTACAAATCATTCTGCATCAAAATATAAGAATATAAAATACAAGCTAGACTTACTCTTAATTTACAGCTGAAAGTTTGACGTGTAATTAAATTTTAGTTCGTGTTTTTAAAAAGTTACAAATGTAATATGTATTTATCTTCGTTATTCACTTCATAGTCTGCGTCAAAATTTTCATCTAACTAAAGCTGACGTATACAATGTACGCAACGATATCAAATTGGCATTTTTACATGATTCAAACTTGAATCGTGTAATCGAAAATTAGCTTCCCGCTATACCTAAGTGTAAAAATAATTTAATACGATTAATAAGTCACTGCATGATTAAAGTTCGGGATGTAACTTAAGAATATTCTATTAATAAACTACATAGCATTACAAATTTTATATAACTCACATTAATTTCTAATGATAATTAAGTAATTTACTACATGCGTGCATATTTTTTCATATAGTAAGATGAGAATCATATACTATTAAAATTGTAATAAATTTAATTTTTTATGTATATTATTAAAATTCATAGACCAAAATGTTTAAATAGTTCATATATCCATTATCCATTATCCATTATCCATTATCCATTATCCATAAATAGGTTCTGCTAGCTAGTGAAGGGCCTCACGTCCTCAGTAACAATCCGAGCCCAAATTGTTACAATTTCACCACAGATCCTATTTGAATTTACTTGCAATATATAAATACAGGATATATGTTGATGGGACCTTATCCAGTGTATTTTTTATTAATTATTTACTTTTTACATAATTAGCTTATTTATATTAAAAAAAAATTTTGATCATTCTTTGTTTATTTCTTTGTTACTGATATTGTGTTTTATTTTTCCTTTTTTGCAATAATAAATTAGGTTCATTTTTTGTGAATAAATTAGAAAGGGAACCCGTTAAGACCTGACCGTTCAAAACTTCCAAGGGTTTTACTCCTTAATTTGATATTTACTTAGTTGATATATGGTAATTTTAACATTTAGTTGCTATAATCAATTACAACACGATTTTAAATTAAATATAATTAAATGCAAAATTTCCAAGGTGCAAATAGTCAAAAAAGAAGTATTAATACTTTATGAACAAATTTGAGATTCTAATAATTTCTTTTTGAAGTTTTACTTTTATCATATCATGTTGACAATTTTGTGTAGTTTTGGTAAATTGTATGATCATTCACATGACTTGTCAAGTCTCAATAATATATTTCTCAACAAACTTATATATTTGAAAGTAAAGTGTCAATAATAGTTTCACATTTACCCTTGTGGTGACTTAAATTTCCGATCTATTGGTTGGAGGTGAAACGTCTTACCAACTAAGCTAGATTTCATCTTCTGTACTTCATCGTCGTGTCAATAAACTTAGTTAACATACCTTATTTGACGAGAATGAATTTAACAAAAATTGACCCACACTGAATCACATAAAATTACCTAAAATCGCACTTTTGAGTTGTCAGAGTCGATAATATATTATTTGCTCTTTTTACCGTTTCCATATTCTTTTTGTTATAGACCGTTGCTACTGCCAAGGATAATGAGTGCCAGTCTTCTTCTCTACAAATCTCTCTCTCTCTCTCTCTCTCTCTCTCTCTCTCTCTCTCTCTCTCTCTCTCTCTCTCTCTCTCTCTCTCTCTCTCTCCCCTAAGTAATTTGGGTTTAGCAGTGAATATATAATTTGTTTGGCCCACATGCATGTTCTTGGCCGTCAACACCAATTAGCCTTATCCTCTCTTCTGCAGTCCCTTTTGGGAGGCTTAGTTCCGATGGATTCTGTGATATGTTTGGAGCATCTATCCTCTATTTATTATCATCTTGGATTTGGATTTTTTGTGTTGGGGAATTTTAGGGAAATGTCCGAGATTTTCGCCCTCTTTTTGCTGCTTGCCTTTGGCTTCAAATCCTTCTGTTCTCTCTGGTTTCCAACTAAGTTTTCTACTGTCAATAGATCAAAAAAAGTCATCGATGCGAAAGTGAACCGAAAATCAGAGGAAAAGTGTGATTACGTATTAGAGAGAAGGGGAATTTGTGGTTCGGAGGTGTCGGCATTGAGAAAATTGGTGAAGATGGAGCGGCGGAGAGCGGATGCAGCTCTTGCGGAGGTAGAGAGAGAAAGAGCGGCTTCTGCTACAGCGGCGGTGGAAGCGATGGCTATGATTCAGCGGCTGCAACGCGAGAAGAGCTCCATCGAGATGGAATCCAATCAGCACCGTCGATTGTCTGAGGCGAAACACGTCCACGATGAGGAGGTGATTCAGTCGTTGGAGTGGCTGGTGTTGAGGTACGAGGCGGAGCTCAGCTTACTGCGGCAGCAGCTCGGCGGCGGAATGGATCTTCCCTATTTGTCACCTTAGTTTTAATCATTTTGTTAGAGGCCTACTGTAATTGTTTCGATCGGCTTCGTCTTAAATCTCTTATTTCATTTCAACAAAATGTATTAATATTAATTTTTTAAGATAACAATTAATATAAATGGAGAAATCTCGTTATAATTTTTTGAGGAAATTAACATATTGAACTCGCTACAGTACTTGCTTTTGTTTATTTTAAGTTCCCGTCTCGTGTTCTTGATGTATTTTATTGGTCTTAAAGATATTCACTATTACTATATTACGGGGACTAAATAAAAATCCATTTGGTTTGTATAAAATAGAGACATATATGGTTAAAAAGTATATATTGTATTATCCTCTTTTAGATATAAGTATATATATTATCTAAGTTTAATTGTCTGTAAATATATGAAATATACCCAAATTTCAATCAAATTTATTTTTTTTTGTCAAAAATATACATGAATTTTTGGTTTTGGCATGAGCCCAAGTTTTATTGGCTAATAATTCGGTTTTTCGAAGTTTGATGCGAAATTCAAAAATATTGTTGGAAAGCTCTCGATGATATATTTCTAATAGTATGTGCTACAAAAATTTAAATTCCGGCAAAAAAGTAAAGAGAATTTTGTAACAATTTTCAGGTCATTGTTAAACCATTTTGGTGACCAAAATCAAACATTATAGATACCATTAAAAAGCTACCATCGAAAATTTTGCTATGATACCTTCATATTTCACATAGACTCTGGAGAATCGAGTTATTGGTATGTAATTTACACTCGTGCTAAATTCAAAAAAAATATAATGTTTATGTATTATTTTACCCAAAAAAATAAAATTAGTTAAAAACTAAAATTTAGGTATAATTCATGTATTTACATACAATTAAACATATTATCTATAGGATAAATCTATTCATACACAATATGTGTGTACATAATACTTTATAAATTAAACCAAATCGATCCGATTCAATTTCACCAGATTCAGTCATTAATGATTTTATATAATTCTTTCTAAACCTTTTATATTATTTAGAAAATAATAAATTAATATTCATTTCATTTATAGATATAAATATATAAAGAAATTGACACAAATCAATAACAAGATTGCAGCGAGTGAAATTATACCACAGGCGTCTATTTTTTTTTAATGCTAATATATAAAAAAGACAGAAAAATTACTTTTTAATGCTAATTTATCACACACACGTACCCACACGCCACACGTCTACATTACGTATACTATGTCAACTTGAGAACTTGGATTAGTCATAATGGAAAAAACAGTGAGAACTTCGAAGAATTTTGAATATTAAGCGTAATTAGTAGAATTACCGTAATTAGTTATATTAATTTATGGGGAAAATTAATAGTTATAATGGAAAGATATTGAGGAATTTTGACTTTCCAACTTCATCAATCTATTCCTCAATCCCGGCTAAAGGGTATTCAAGTAAACATGCGCTGATACTTGGTCCTTATGTAGTTACTTATCGGACATTGATTTCTGCACATAATATTATGTAATTATTCTCTGTTATCATCAGGGTAGGTATGTTACATAAGGGACTAGAAAACGATGCATGAAAAATGTCTGAGCCAAAATTTGGCGACTTTCATCAGTAGCAACATATTTATCAGTAATAAAACTTCTCAACACCAGATCTTATTTTAATAGTATGTTTCTTCCTCAAAACATTATTTGATAAAACATCTAAAAACATAGCACCCAGTAGTCAATGTAGCACTTAAATAAGGAATCATAAAAGAGAAGCCCAACACAAAAATATTTCTTCCGCATACGATTGGGTGTGTACTTGACATCACATTTAAGAACTCATCATAGAACCCGACTTTCTCTGGCATTCGGTCAGCATGTTTATGTACACTTGACACTTGCTGATCTCGTCTCCGTAGCCATTCAAGCACTACAAGTCAAATACCAAGAACGACACCCATATTAACAGAGGAAATCATGACTGAGCTAAGGTTACTCTTACTAGCAACTTTTGTCTCACTATGACATAGTTGCAAGCTGATAGAGGAGGTAGATGGTAGTATGACTTACATCCTGGAATGCCTTAGAATGCACACTGCAAGCATCATCAGATCCGGCGTCGCTGGGAGCAGCTCCGGGGGCAACAGTTTCATGTCGAATTGTGCGAGGTCCCACAACAGCATCCACAGCTCTGTGTGCAATAGCAGTTCCGGTACCCCATCCAATTCCTAGGGAAATGAATATAGGAAAATCAACAGAGTATATTATTCCACACCACAGGCGAGCCGTCCCAGATCATATATATATATAACAAAAACCCAAACCATATTCTACACACCATCAACTACGGCTCCAAGCAAGCCACCTCGAGCAGGAGCAATGGGAGCTGCAAACATGACGAAATCATCAACACGGAATATTAGTTAATGGGAAGCTGACATTGCTGCCACATGGATCGAGAAAAAACAAGACGATTAAACAGACCAAATTAAGATGAGACAAAATTAAGGAACTTAGCTTTCTCCTAAATAAGTGGTTAACATAGCAGACAATTACCTGCTGGTTGAGATGGAGGACGTTTTGCAGGGCGAGGTGCTGAACGAGAAGATCTTCCTGCACATAAGTAGTTTATCCACATTGCAGATTACTGATTAGTTTACATGACAAGTAGGAGCAAGAACATATTGTGGGGACGAGTGAGATTCCCCACAAGAAATTAAAGTGATATTTACACTGTCACGAGATAGTAAACTTGACACAGCAATAATGAAATATATATGATAGATATTATCAAAGGCCCAGTGATATCTCAACGTTCCAATTCATTTGGTAAACAATAGATTAACTCATACTATTTTTATCTATCTAGAACGACTCCTAATAATCTTATAAATAACAGCAACTCACATTTCAATCTAACAATACATCAGATCAGAAATTCATAAAAAACAAGAAAGCAGCAAGCTTCAAATATTTGACTTGTACCACCTAATTCAACTAATGACAACAGCATAACAGATCTAATTGTGTCTCATTCACACACTCCATTAATTCCCTAATCACAATAGCGCAACCTCATAAGACTAATCGAAATAAGATCTCATATAATTGAAATAATTATATAAAATAAGACCCATTTAATCTTGATAAGTTTAATCCGCAAATGCAATACACAACTTGGGAGATTTAATTCATTGGCGGCATTATTCAACCTCCTTTAATTAAATAATCTAGGCGAATATTAATATCTGATTTTTAATCACGCAAAGTGGAAGTAAAATGTAAACTCACCGCCGGATCTACCACGCGCCATGATTTTTGTTTTTCTAGGATGATTTTTGCGAAAGAGAATGCAATACGATTTATACAAGTGCTATTTCTTGCGGAATAAGGAACAGATTAGGATCTACCTGGATTACTTCTTTCAAGAAGACCACGTGTCAATATCTTAACGGCCAACTTCTAGCAAATAGACCGACTTTCAAGGATCCGGCTCTTTGACTGGACAACGTCCTATGTTATTTTTTCTTTCTTTTTAAGAAATAAAAATATAAAATTGTTTGCTTCCCAATTTGCGAGCGGTTGCTCACTGCCGTACTCGCCGGAATCATCTGATATGAAGTTCTCTTCTCGACCCAATTACAGGTGGTACACGCCACAATTGCGGACGGAGAAGACACGTTTTAATTGATTTTCATATATTATAATTCAAAATTTTCTGATCAATTCCTCAAAAAGTTGGCAGTTCAGATACTTAATTTAGAATCAGAAATCTGAGATCTTGGCTAGGGTTTCTGTTTTAAGTTGGGGTAAATCTAATTTCCCTATTCATGACTGAACGGATTGATTTGGATAATTTGGTAAATTTCAATATAAATAATTTAAGTCAACTCTAATATTGAGTCATCTAATAACAGCAATTGCCGTCATCCTTCTCCGTCTGGCAATTTTCTCCGCCGCCTTTCGACACTGCCGTCGTCCTTTTCCCCTTCTCAACAGTGGTGGCGCGGTCCCTCATCTATTTCGTCTCAACCGCGCCTCTGTCCTCCTCGCCTTCTCAAACATTACGTCGTTATATTCTCGAAATCCTAGTTCCGAGCCGCCGCCGCCCTCATTTCGCCTGCGCCACCGTTGTTTCGCCATGCCGCGCAATTCCACGCGTGCCAGATCTACAATTGCAGAAGAAGAACCGACCAGATACGACCCGAGGATCACCTCAGAAGATGAAGCTTAGCATTTGGTCCGGCTCCAAAGTCGGGTGCCGAAAGTGAAGGGCCTTTGAAATTTTCGCAAAATTTGGTGTTATTAGTTTTTTTTGCTGCTGTTTTTAGGTTGTTTGGTTGTTTTTTTGGAGTGTTTGGTGGTTTTGGACGAACTTTTTGGGGAGGTAACAGCTATGATATTTTTAGGGGGCCGGTTGAGGCTGTGTGGCCGATGGGGCTGGTGGAGGTGCGGCGGCGGTGAAAGGAGGCGGCGCTGCGACGCCGAAGGACGAAATATGTGTATCAGAAACCATAGCAATAGATCCAGACTCCAGCATTTGTGATTTTTTCTTAGTCATGATTTCTTTCATTTTTGGGTCAGGTTATTTTGTAACTAGTTCCTAATATTTTATTTGGTAGTATATGTATGTCACAAGTTGTATATTTCATTCGTTTCTTGGGTCAGGTTGTATGATGCAAAATTTAGTCGCATCAAGATTGAAGCTTGAAAATCTCTATTTAATTTTCAATTTTTATATCATTTTTCTGAAAATACTTTTCAACGTGGAGAAGTTTTTTGCTTTTTGGTTGGAAAAATTAGACAAGTTATAATGCTTTTTTCAAATTCACCTTTTAAATCCAAACAATTATCAGATTTGAATGCCCAATGACTCGATATTATGTATATATGAACGAAATAATCGAGCCCCAACTTAGAACCAATGGTTGGAATGCGCTGTATTCTCAAATTTGTACCACGTGTTTGAAAGTTTTGTTTGACGTGTCTATAAATTTTCATCATACTGACGATCTACTTGTGCAATGTCGTGTATTTCTTCCATAATTATACAGACGGGATAATTACACCAATCTTGTTGACGTATCTACAAATTTTCATAAATAAATATTGCACGCATATGAAATTGAATCAAAGATTTATTATTAGTGACAATTTTGTGATATTTTAACTTTGTCATTTGAGTTAGGCCTACAGAAAAAAAAAAAAAAAAAAAAACATGACATTTATTTATTAACCTTCGAGACAACATTTGACGATATTTTAAAATTTTATATTTTGCCTCTTAGTTGTGTATAAGTGTATTGGCTAGAGAGTGGTGTACCACCACAGCGAATACGGCTCCACCAAATGTCCGCGTCATTAGCCTTCACCACAGATGGACTCACGTTCCATTTCAATTATCCTTTTCCATATTTTTTCAGAAAAACCACATAATAAAAAATTGCAAACCTTCAATATCAATATCATTTATCAATACATATATAAAAGCTTTTTGAGAATAAAATATGTAATTATGTATTACTTTAAGATATTTTTCAATTGAATCACTTCTCTTACTTATTCAAATCGAATTTTTAATATCACAAGTTTTGTAGTCAAATGGTTTCATTTTTATAAAGATAAAAAAGAATCTTGAGTACAAATCTGAATTTTCGTCATCCAACTCAAATAAATGTAAAATTGAGTTGTATTATTTCTATTTACTTTCAATTTTAGACCATTGAGTCTCTGTATCTGTATTTATGTTAAAATTATCTCATTCATGTTATGATTGTATTTTTATATAAAAATAAATTAAAAATATTAAAAGTAAATATTTACAGATAATAGTTCATTAAAGTAATTCAGAATAAATTGAAAGTATACATAATACTTGATTCCAAATAAAAAACCTAAACATGCCACCTCTGTTTCGCTCTCTATCTTGGGCGGTAGGGGAAAAGTTCGTATATACACACGATTCCTGCTATTCTTCTCTCTAAAACAAAAATTCAAACGCTTTCTCTCTCATCCACCTCCAATCACACACACGACGCCTAGGGTTTCAGCTTAGCACTCGCGATCTCTCATCACACCAGATCTTAGACCAAAAATTTAGATAATTCACGCACTTATTAAACTTGATATTTCACCTTTTATTACTAAAATCAGCCGACTCCATGGCGGAAGAGCAATTGTCCGCGGCGGCGGCGAGCAACGCTACTGGTACGGCGGCGGCGCTAGGACACTCAGTCATACCAATAGTGAATAAGCTACAAGACATCTTCTCGCAGCTTGGAAGCCAGTCGACGATCGAGCTGCCGCAGGTGGCGGTGGTGGGAAGCCAGAGCAGCGGCAAATCCAGTGTGTTAGAGGCTCTGGTTGGACGCGATTTCCTTCCGCGTGGCAATGATATCTGCACGCGCCGACCGCTTGTGCTGCAGCTGGTGCATAACAAAAGTAAGGGAGATGGAGCTGAAGACGAGTGGGGGGAGTTTTTGCATTTGAACGGGAGGAAGTTCTTTGATTTCAACGATATCCGGAAGGAGATTCAGGTGATTTTCTTACATATTGTGTTTTATCAAGAGTTGCAATATACCTGTGCATAGATATTGAAAACTGTTCAGCATCGAGTTAGTCCTATTATTTTGAGCAACTTAGCGAAGAAGCTACCTGTGTGATTTATGGAAGAGATAGGTTTCTGTAAAGTGACAAATTTCCAAGTTATTGAAACTGAAAATAGTTTGTTGGTACATGGGCTCGACTTGAAACTTAAAGCACTTAGATTATTTGGGGAAGGGTGCTGGGGTCTGATCACAGTATTTTTCATGAAGCGTGTTGGCCAGATGATTTGAACTTAAGATACGAAGATCATGAAAACATTTAGGAACATAAGATGCCCCAAACTTTCCTTCACTGGAGTGATTGTCATGCATAAACATGTTTGTTCAATGGATACAGGTAAGGACTGAAATCAACTGACAATAACTAGAATAGATGTGTGAACACTGTACTGAAAATTTAAGCACATTATGATTGCCATTATGTTGAGATTTAGGGGTGGTGCGTTGCTCAGTTTATGTACTTTTGAAGGGTTCAGGGGAAACAGTTAAGTTCGTGGGAAAAGATGGAAAATCCGAACAGATTTTAAAACTTAAAACTACTTTTAGTGATATTCTTTTCTCTTTTGAATTGCAAGTATCAATATGAGGCTATGAGTTCTTGCGTGTCAGGAATGCGTATCTGTGGATATTGCTAGGCATAATGCAATGCTGGTGTTTTTACAAGTCCACTATTTCACTGGTGACTTGATACTATTTTAAATTCTTCATTATGTCATAATTGCAGCTAAGTGAGGACAACTTCTGGTAGAAATAGTAACCATGAATATGAAAGATTAGCTTCTAATAGCTTCTATTTAGTTAACAATCCCAGTATATTTGTGTCACATTGAGGATAGGGCCTTCACGGCTTTGAATGTGATGCATAGCTTTTTCTCCAGTATTTGATAATCTTAAATGTTGTTTAGGCTGAAACCGATAGAGAAGCTGGCGCAAACAAAGGTGTATCGGACAAACAGATCCGTTTAAAGATTTTCTCCCCCAATGTTCTAGACATTGCACTTGTGGATCTACCAGGCTTAACTAAAGTTCCAGTTGGTGATCAGCCATCAGATATTGAAGCTCGCATTAGAACAATGATAATGTCATATATTAAGCGTCCAAGTTGCTTAATATTGGCTGTAACACCAGCAAATTCTGATCTGGCAAACTCAGATGCACTTCAAATGGCTGGAATGGCTGACCCTGATGGT
>JAYDZE010565349.1:0-12326 GCA_034509125.1 Monilaria moniliformis
GGAGAGGGGGCGGGAGGGATGAAGATTTTGGGGTCGTTTGAATTTTTTTGGGATTGGGCGGTGAGTTGTGGCCGTCGATTGTGGAGTTGGATACGGTGGATGGTTTAAGTTGATTTCGCTATCCGCGTCTTCGATTCTTCCGCCAATAATATCTTGCCATGTCAGCTGGGCGGATTGTTGAATGGTTTTGGCCTTTGGGCTTTCGGCTCGTGGCTCTCTATTTCCCGCTTTGGGTCAATTGCTAAGTTAACATATATACATACTTAAAAGCAGCAATGTGGAAAATATTATAAGAATATCATTTTCCGCCAAACTTAATGAAATCAATATGAGATTATGTAAAAAAAAATTGTTAACATACAATAAAACTCTATAATAAAGCTTTTTGTCATAGCTTATTTTGTTCCAGCAGATTCTTGGCGTCTTCAATACGCTTCAAAATGTATCAGATTATAGCACTAACAACTAGATTATTTTTAAAAGCTGAAAAGTTTGACAGTAGTTCAATTTGGCTATGGAAAAATGTGATCAATTTTTTCTTTACATACCATAAAACTTTTTAACAGAGCTATGTCTGATGGACTAAGAAAGTCTTACCGTCCGAATTGGTGAATAGACTTTTTTAATGTATTTAAGCTTTAAAGCTTTAAAAATTTTATAGAATCAGAAATGGGACGAAAATTCTGCAGATCCAGGTGAAAGAATTGAAATGTGATAGAGATGTGTTAGCAATTCTTGAGCCTTGTGCTCTAAAAATTTATGGAATTGTATCAGATTTTCGAAGTCAAATCGAATATGTTGACTAAATTTGAATTCAAATTTACAAAATGGAGCCAAAATACCTAATTTTTTTCCTATAAATACTAGTTATCACAAGGGAGAGAATGTCATACTTAAAATCGAGTTTTTTTGTATGTCACGAGTTGATTTCTGTGTTTGATCTCTGGCTCTCAAAACATTTAGTATTATCTTTTCCTAATTTCTTTCTATGTTCTTGGTTTTTTCTTACTGTTTTCATGTTCTTAGTTTATTATGTCTTTTTCCAACTTATTTTCATGTTCTTAGTTATGTTATTATTCTTTATTCTATTTGTTTTTTTATTTCTTTTTAGTTTGTTATCATTCCTTTATTTTTAGTCTTCTTACAGTAATATTGAGACCTATCTATTACATATGCTGTTAAAAATTAAAGAGCTATATGAAAAGTTCTTTAACAGAATCTTCAAAGCTTTTGCAGAAGGAGGGAAACATCTTGGATAGCAGAAACACCCATTATCAAAGACATGAGCGCTTTGAGTTTGTGAAGAATATCCTGCATATGAAGTTTAAGAAATAAGATTTCTGCTTCTATTTTAAATATATGAATATATAAAAAGAAAATAACAATCTGAAATTTTATCTGTGGTAACTTAATGTTTTAAAATATATCATTTTAATTTATTTCACGCATCTATCATTTTTAAAATATTTATTTCATGATTTGTGTTAGATACGGTATAGATGTGTATCAGTATGCATACATTTGAAGGGAAGAAAAGGAAGACAACGAAGAGAAGGTCACACAGATATTTGAAGAAAATAGAAACCACAAGCTAACAAACAAACAAGGCCACACAAAACAGGCTTACATTTGGTTCATGAATAGAATTAAAAAAGTAAAATGGATCTATTCATTTATAAGTCCAATAATATGAGTCAATAACACAGCCTGCAAATACACAAAGCTCGTCTAATTTAGTAATGCAATCACACAGCCTTAATGCAAATACACAAATCACATAGCCTTAATGCAAATACACGTAAAAATCCAGAAAATAATTGGAAATTCATAAAAGATCTTAGTTAACTTTTACAACATAAAGTTGATATAAAAAATGCATCTTGAAAGAGATGAAGATCGAAAAAACTGCTTCAATATCTGTCTATTGGTGGAAATCCCTCGAAGATCTCAAAGAAAATGGCAATTTCAAGATTAAAATCAATACATCAGACATCTCAAACTTGGGACGAGAATCAAAATTATGAGAGAGATAAATAGATTTACATTCGTTTCTGTCGAATATTTTTTGGCTCCGTCTCTTGATACGACTGAGTAATAGCCATCGGTGTCCCAAGAAACTGCAACATATAGTTATATATTAATAATATTGAAGATTGATATTTAATTGATGAAAGTAATAAGCATAAGACTTTTATAAATAAAAAACATTTTTTTATAATACATATTAGGCACAAGCGCCTCATCAGAGTGTAACCGAAAAACGACATTCTCATTCGGCGGTGAAGCCTAGACGCGTGTGTGGCTTGGACCACACTGTAGGCCACACACACAACCTACCACGCCCTCCTGCAACGCCTCTTCTTTGCCAACGCCTCAAGTTTGACTCATTCTTCTTTGCGTTGTGAGTGCCTTTATAACCAAAAAGATATAATTACGATAATAACTTAATGACAAGTCTCCGGCCAATTTCTCTTATGCCAACTTTGCACCGATGATCGATTCATCTTTTTTTGTTTAATTTTTTTCTCATTCTCTATTTCAATTTCATTATTTATTCCACTAGGCAGGATACCTGCACATAACAACATAATATGTGTTACTTTTTTTTTTTGCAAAAAAAATAATAGATATGTTGTTGATATGTTGCTTTTTTTAATGCTTTATAGATAAACCATGTGCAAAGATTCATTGGTGGAAAGATATGCTAATTATAGAAATCGAAATAAATACAAATATGATTTTGCTCCTATATATTATTATATCGTGCCAATCACCTCTAAATATATGTGTCTATTGAGACGAACTCACTCACACACGCAAGCGTTACAAGTGAAATAAATTTATAATTGAATTATTCCCCATCACAAATTATTTATATACAACTGAAATAAAAATAAAACAAATTAAAAGTCTGTGCATCGCACGAGGCTAACGCTAATTACAATCCATCCTCCCCTTAAATTAATTAATTCACAAATAACAATATTAAAATAAATTGTAGGCTTATACTATTGGGTTAATATTAAGGCGAGTGGTAGCGAAACCTGTATTTGAAGCGCTTTTGTATCTCTACAAAAATTAATTTCGAGTACTTCAAGAATAGTATTTCTCGATTCTTCATTCCACCAAAATCTTTTGTTTATACTTTAATAGATTTCAAAATAAAATTTCTCACTTTCATAGTTTTTTGTATCCTTTACTGATAAGCTTCACCAACTTTCAAATAATAATAATGAAAGATATCATGGAAAACTGAATGACTTTTAGAAATATAAACTATAAGGGCATTCAAGCTACATGGCTCGTTCCTCCGGGATGGGGCAACCATGAGACGTGTTGCGGGAGGCATCGCGCAACAGGCGTCTCTTGGTGGAGGAAAAATGGACGGCTGGCATATAATTGGGGTCGGAGCACACAAAGTACATCCCGGACGACCAATACTCAACAAGCGGCGACTCCAGGTCCATAGGTAGGAGTGAGGGGGTGAGCTTCTAACCAAGTAAGCGCCGTGCAATTGGGACGAAGGCAATGATCAGCAAGGTCAAAGCGCCGACCTCGAGCATTGTTGCAGCTCCATCAGCGGACCCAGAGGCGCTTAAGGTGGCGAATAGAGGTGTCATATAGAACGTGTACTATGATGTCACGACAATTAGAAGTGCACTGGAGAATGATCCACAATCTCCAAAAAGATTTAGATATGCTACCTTAGGATTTATTTTTAATTATGTAATTTTAAAGATTTAAATTTTTGGATTTAATTATTTAATTTTAGAATTTTTAATTATGTAAGTTTTCTTGTTTTAATGAAATTCGTATTTTCTAATTAAATGAAAATTTCAATTTAATTATAATATATAATAAAAAAAATTAAGAAATGAAGTAAGAATAGTGGGTGCTCAACTTTCAGATAGACAAATGTCATTCTTTGGTGATGTGACAAGTAATAGAGTAAGAATAAAGTTAGTAGATGGCTTTTATTCCTCCACCATTCTATCTCTCTATCTCTCTCTCATTTCTTCTCCAAAATTCTCAATTGAAGACATATTTCAAGCTTCCAAGTTTAATACTTATCTTAAAAAATAATCAACTAAGGTGTGGACTTGTGTTGTAAGTGATGGTTAGGCAGGAGATTGAAGAAACTCCAAGGTGAATTGAGGATGTTAGATGGGTAGAAAATTTTGAAGTCTAGATTAAGAATTTTGTGTGAATCTTGACAATATGACTTTATGCATGTGAAGTGAAACTGAATTTTGGATAGAAAATATGTGTTAGAATGGAATAGAATTAGGGCTGGCAAATCGTGCGGATTGGGTTGTTATCGGGTCGACCTGATAACGACACAACCCGATAAGGTCAAACCCGAACACGACATGTTAAGGAAACCCCCAACCCGAACACGAACCCGACCTGCTACATTCAAACCCGAACATGACTCGCACACGATACGAACCTGTTAACGATACGAACCTATTCGTGTTGACACGACACGCTAACAACACGATAAGGACACGAAACTGTTAGTGACATGATAACGACACGAACCTGTTAGTAAACACGATAATAACATGAAACTATTCATACATGATTTTACACGATTGAACCAGATACAAATCTAGTAATTATAATCCATTTAAATAGGCGACGGTTACAAAATAACTAACAAGCAACCTCGAATCAAATATAAAGTAACGCATCAACTGATTCAACATAATATAAATGAAATCCATATATTCAACATTCAAGTTTCATAATCCTTGACATAATCATCAACAAAATCTTCAACAAAAGAATTAAGTACTAACTCTCGTCTCTCCCTCTATACAACTAAGAGTAAGTACTAACTCCCGTCTCTCTATATGCCAAAAAAAAAAGAATTAAAATAATTAATATAATATATTAATTATTAATTTATTAACAGGTTACCTGCATCCAATCCGCATCCGACCCGAACCCGACACGAAATAATTGGGTCCTTATTGGGTCGACACGATAAGGACCCGAAATTATCGTATCGTGTCACTGACCCATTAATTTTGTGCAGATTCGTGTCGTGTTTTCGTGTCGTGCTGAAAATTGCTAACTCTATATACTAGAAGACGATATTAAATTTGGCTTTTGTGTTATCACATATTTCATTAATATCCTATATATACACTGTTAATTTTTAGCCATAAGAAATGCACCCAATAGTGATTCAAGTCTCGTTACTTTTATAACCTTTTTAAAGTAGCAATATTATTGGCAGCTTCTGTTAGTTTGTTATAATGAGTATGTGACGTCAAAGCAAATAAATATATAATAAGCAGGTTATAATCATAGGAAAATATAAAACCCAAAATCTTCCTTATTTCCAAAAATTCTTTACCACCTATCCTTAACAACATGAAATACGACTACCAACCTCACCCCTCCAATCCAATCCAATCCAATCAAATCCAATCCAATCCAATCCAATGATTAATAGTCGATTTTCCTTCAAAACGTCAAAAGAACTCTCAAATCGTATCACATGAACAAATCTCCGCGTGCACGACACAATACACTACTATAAGAATTGATGTTGTTTTTATCCAGACGTAGAAGACCGTTAGGTCAATTCTTGGTAGGGCATAATTCATCAATCAGTTATATACATATATGTTGAATTAATGTATCTCTCAGCTGTGAATTATTGCATCATTCCTACAACTATAGAATAGTGGATGTTGCTGTGCGGCACTATTAAGTTTACCGGCATGCTTGCAGCTGTTCACATGCAAGCAAGCGAAAGGTGACCACGACTTTGACGGTGTCCGGCTAAGCTTATTTTATAGAGTTTATAAACTTCAATAACTTACAAGATGTGTTTCAAATTTCAAAAGATGTTTTAGCCGCTTATAAGATGTAAAATGTGTTTTAACTTTCGAAATAAGTGTTAGAAGCTTATAGGATGTAATGTGTCAAAAGTTTATAAGCTGTCAAAGTGTTTGGAACAATTGTACTTTTAAATCGAAGAGAGAAAATGGAAGAGCAATGAAAATTAGGATTATTTTTGTAAATTGATTGTTCCTTATTATATTATGAAAAATTAAATTCGGATTAATAAATTTATTTTTTAGGTAGCTTATAAACTGTTGGAACTTATTTTTCCAAACATTTTTCAAAAACTTAACTATAAGCTCCTAAACAATTAAACATTGTTTTAAGAAGCTTATAAGCTCAGCCAAATATATATTCGATTTAGCTCTTCAACAAGTCAAAATCCTCTTATTTCGTACATTTGAAAACGATCTCACATGCATACATGTATAATAACTTTTACCATAGGACATGCATATAGTTCGCGCTAGTACGAGTGGCTAAGTTGTATAGCAGCTGCGTTTGTTATATTCATTCATAGCATAAGTTCCATGAAGACACAAAATTTCTTGATATGGTAAATTTTACAAAATCTTGAAGATGGGTGGGAATGTGATGCCAGGTGCTGAAATGTGAAGGCATGCAATCACTTCAGTAAGACTGAAATAAACAAAGAAAAGAAAGAAAAACAGCAGAGCAGAATGTGCATCTGCTTTCTTAATTTAGGGATTGGATAAAAGGGGAGGCGTTTAGGCATCGGAGCAAAGCAAGAATAGCATCCTCGTACACTTGTCATTCCTTCCTTTCTTTTTCTCCATAAAGACTGAAAAATTCAATTTTATCAACCCTAAACTACAGTACTGTACTACTTCATCGTCACCAAGCATTTTCACACTGCCGCATCTTATTATTTTATTTTATTTTCATTAATGCTCCCCCCAATATTTTAAAAAGTCAATTCACAAAGAAAAAATATCAAATAATGTCCCAATATTTAGATGGAATATATAAGAATGACTCAATTGTATTTTTCATACCAAAATTAATATTTATGTGCCACGTCAGAGGCTAACGTGGAACTGTCTAATTATTCTGAAGCTTATCTCAATTCCGGGACCGTATTAGGCTATTAGTCATATTCACTCTTAATCAAACTTAAATAGGTTAAATAGGGTGATGCTCCAAAGATATAGACTACTCGTAGATTTTTAGTAGTTGTTGGGTTCTTAATCTCAACGTTGGACTCACTTGTCATACAATATGTTGGACTCCATTTATATAATTTGAATTACGGAATATTCCATCGTGACATTATCGTTCATTTTGTTATATAATTTAAGTACTATTACAACTAACAAGGATAGTAGCATATATTAGTGGCTTGATGTCACAATAGAGTTACCAAACATAATTTAGAGTTCAAAAGAATAAAATGATCCACCAATAAACCCACACACAGGATCGCATATGCATAATAAATCACGTTCACAGTTTCTGAAACATTAGTTTCTTCATTTTCTTTTCTGAAAAACAAAAAGTTTAGGCACTTAGGAATTATTTTCCTGTATTTCACATGGATTACAATATATAGTACTTCTATATGATAATATTTTATATACACACACACACACACACACACACATATATATATATATATATATATTATAATATTTCTTTATATGTTACAATAATACTTCTATATTATGAGCAATATCATGTCCATAGATCATGTAAGATATAATGACCATATTAGATCATGCATGTAAGGTCGATGGTGTATAATAAATATTTTTTATAACTATGGAAGATTTTTTTTTTTTTTTTAATTTGAACCACTTTTAAATCAGCATTCCCATTGATAATATGCATCATACATAGGCAAAAAAATAGAGATTCTGACCGTAAGTTCATAACGATATCTATGTAGAGAGAGAAAGAAACAGAAGAAGCTTTGTTCTAGAAACACAGTATTCCCAGAATTGGAAAATGGGATTGGAAACCCTTCATTTGCGAAAAGATGTTCCCAATAACACTAAATTTTCGATAATGTCGACAGACGACAGTCATGAGTTATCCTATCTTAAACTTAAGTTTAGATTAGTATTTTTTTTCTTATTTGATAGTCGTGTAGTTGCTACATTTTTAAGCACTGAAGATGTCTACAAGTTAGTTGCTTGGAAATGATAACAAAAATTAGCAAATTTGACGTTATTGGTCGATCCAATAACTAAAGCCAATAGTTCCAAAATTTGTCGATCTTAATTATTTATGATTAGTTAGAACATTAACTTGATTAGAAGAGGTTAAGACTAAAAATTGAAGTCAAAATCCATTCCGGAGAGTTGTAATAGAGTCAAAATGAAAATTGATTGCCTAATCTTTGTTACATTATATGTATTTACCTGGCCTCAGTCTTTTGTTAGATTTCATAAATGGAAACTTTGATAATTGATATGCATGCGTGTACACATTTATTTGTCGGGTATCCATATATAATGCATGTGTTACGTAATAAGCTATATAATTAATATTAATAGAAAGTTCATATTAATTAATTAAAGTTCAAATGTCGACAGTAGGTAGACATTCTATAATAGGCCCAACCGCCCAAGAAGAACAAATAGTACTTTACGTTTCTCAAGATCCATTAGCTCTTAGAAAAAGCTAGGTATTTAATTCAGGTTTTTCAACTCTATTATGCTTGATAGTTAGGCTTCCTGGTTCTAATTTCTAATTAATGTACCATGTTTATGATAAAAGTAGAATTGGATAGAGAAGACTTCGAGTATCTTCTAATTCTAGATAGATAGACCAAGAAGAGAGAGAGACAAATACTCTAGAAAGATAGACGTGAGAAGAGAAAGAAATAGCGTGGTTTAAAATATTTTTTTCATAATTCATAATGATATCTCACCCCCTATTTATAATTATCTAAGGACTCTAGTACCAATTTAGATTACAAAGCATATGTAAATATATCCTATGGGTAAGAAAATAAATCAAAGCAATAACAAAGAGACTCCTATGCGTAAGGAAATAAATCAAAGAATTAACAAAGACTCGAGACTTAACAAAGTAAGACTCTATAGCTTATAATCCCATCGGCCATGCAGGGGGTCTTCTGTCTCGACCACTTCGACGCAAGCCAGTTCTATTTCTATTGGCCTCGCCTTCTTCGAAAGTATCCAACGATTCAACCAACTCGACTTCCTCTACAACATTTATCGGCTCTATCATCTCTGACGGTTCTACTATGTCGTCCACGCCTTGACCGCCAACTTAATTCATAACATTCCCACCTTGTTGGAGAACCACCTTGTCCTCAATGTATAAGTTAGGAAAAAATGTGTGCAATGACTCAAGGGGCGTGCATGTAGCATCATCTTATCCATCGGGCCACTCCACTAAGCCCCAATCGATACCATCCGCTGGTACACCACTCCCAACAACCGATTTGCGACCACTATCATCCACCAATTCTGTATGCGCATTCGGAGGATTTTGGCCCCCCATATCACCACCCTACATCATTAAGGGCCTCCAACATCACGATAACATGTACGAGGGAGAACTCATCACCATCTTCATCGATTAAACCTGCGGCCACCAGTTTTGATCTTGTTTCATGCATGGTGGCACCATGTGCGACCAAGGTAATCAACGACGGGAAGTTGGCCATTTTTAAATGTATCGTGCGGCTAGGGTGGGGACTAGGATATGAGGCGGGGCTATCTTCGTGGAGCGGCTGCGGAAGAGTGTTTCAGTAATCTCATTTCCGGCTTACGAAAGCTAGAGATTTAGGTGGTGCGGTGGGCTGAGTTTGACATCTATATTAGGCTGGTTCGCGACTTTTTAGGAGAGATTTGGGTCGAGTGTGAAGAAGTAGAAGCGTGGGGTTTTCTGGGCGAGGTAGGAGCTGAAGTATCTCTTGAATTTGTTCGAGAGTTGAATTGATTGTATGGGGCTGAGTGATGTGTTTTTTTGCTATGGTTTATGGTAGAATTGAGTGTAAGAAAGAGGGCTAGTGTTTTGGAATTTTTGTCAGGACCAGCAGCGGGCTGACCATCGTGAATTGGGTTATGATGAATCTCGATGATTAATTAAAATGATGTGGGAAACAAATAAAACAAACTAGGGAACTAAGCTCAACAAAATTAGCAAACTGAATTACAGAGACAATCTGGGCAATTTGGAATTGAGGAAATAAATTGGGCAATTTGAATGTATAAGAAATGAAACTACGGCTAACTACGCGCGTGAGAAAACTCACCACTTGAACGTCTCAAAGCGCGACAAAGGAAACTAAATTAAACAAAAAAGTCGGGAACAAGATCGAAATAGCAAACTAACTCAAAAAATAACAAATATCTAAACATCACATAAGGGAAATATCAGATTCAGGGGGTTCCTAGGCTAGACATAGAAATTTAAAGAAAAAAACAAAGCTTAGTAAACATGCATATATTTAGAATGCTTCAAATCGAACAAAAGCTAAACGAAAACTAAACTTGCACGGTTCTTCAAACAAATTCTAAAATTTAACTAAAAAGCAAATACGAAAACTAAAGCAAGAGAGTAATTAGGGTTCTTCTCTGGAAGTTGAAATCAAAATGGAGTTCCCTCCACCAAACGTCTCCTCTCCGTAGAGTATGGATCGATCGGACAAGTAGAGTTGATTCCTAGCGTAAGTGGATGTAGATCTCCATTCTTTTCTCTTCCCAAAATGTTCTAAAAGTTAGAATGTTGTAGGATGGTATATATGGTGACTATCCACGTTCTGGACTGATTCCTCCCTTTTTATAGACTTGGAGGCGGCGAGATTAGGGTTTCATTCTTATCTCTTCGGTAAATTGACCAAACTGGCCTTCTGGTCCGATATGCCACCTTTAAGCTGGGCAGTTTGACGATTCTTTCCTAATTTTGATTTATCACGCCTCGCAGACTGGCGGCGGGTGTTAGGGTTTCCTTTTCCTTCATTTTTCCGCAATTTGGCCAAATTGCCCTTCTGGTCTGACGACACTTTCAAGCTGGGCAGTTTGGCGATGCGCATCTGATAGTTTGTAATTTTAGCTTCAAAACCCACTTCTTTTTCTATTTCTATGCATTTTTAGCCTTTCAACATCCTTGTACCTCATGTTCCCATTTCTTCCAATATCCTGCATATTAACACATATTAAGTGCAGATTTTGTCCATTTAAATATCACTTCGACCCCTAATTCCTAGCAACAATTAAGTCTTATCATATGTTCATCGTATTCATAAATTTCATAAGTGTAGAAACTTACAACTATAATGAATTGAACTTGATTTTGTTATTACTTTGTTAATTTGTTGGTTTATCTATTGTTATTTCAAATTTATTGGTTAATCTATTGTTATTTTACGCTTATTGGTTTCATTACTTTGTTAATTTTTTGGTTTTTTTAAAATATGGATCGTAACTAGATAAATAGGGGATGTAACAAAACAAACAAACAAAAGCAAAAACACTAATAAAAAAATTCAGGAAGAAACTTTACCGATGGATAACGTCCGTGGGTGATATAGGTAGACAAAATCATTCGACATTAAAGTCAGTCTGACATCAGATGTTTGGATGAAAGTTTACCGACGGCATAAGCCGTTGGTAGTCCGTAAAACCTTTCGACAACACAAATCCGTCAGCAATCCTTATAACGATGTTGTTCAACGATGCGATAAGTTTGTCGGTAATCCGTCGATAAAGACGATTACCGGCGGATTTTAGATATTTACCGATCGATAGACTTTTCCATCGGTAAATCCTGCATTTTTTGTAGTGTGCGAAGTAGTTTTATTTGTGACTATTTAAGTTGTACTCCCTCCGTGCACAAAGAACATACAATGTTTGACTGACACACGTTTTATGGAAATAATTGGTGGATGCATTTTTATTGGATAAAGGGTAATACTAAGGGTCTTATTGTTTAAAAAAATATGGTTTGTATATATAAGAGATGTTTGTAATGTTGACATATATAATAGAGTGTAGGGTCATGTATTAAAAATGATAGTAATATAGTAATATACTCTTTGTGGATGCCAAATAATACAATTGTGGTATACTCTTCATAGACGGAGGAAGTATATATGTCCACTTAAAAAAAATGCATTTATGTGTTTGAGAAATGTTCAAATACCCTATTAAGGTATATCACACAAATTAAATAGAACCCGAAACTTTGATTTGGATCAAATACAACTTTTATGTTTCAAATTTTCGTCATTTAAATCCATTGACTAACAATATGGTAACATCTGTTAGTATTTTCAGACAAATGAAACGTTGATGTCTTTTTTTATTTGATCGACACCTTTGAGCGTATTTTTACCTTAAATTAAAAACATAAAATAAAAAATAAAAAAATATTAAATTTTGGATGATAATTTATAAAAGGGCAAATTGCCAGAAAAACCAGCAAGTTTGGTCAAATTCTGGTCAATCCCGCAAGTTTCAAAATCAGCCGAT
>JAYDZE010565360.1:0-12326 GCA_034509125.1 Monilaria moniliformis
GCTCCTGGATTCATTGCATCTGATATGACTTCTAAGCTTGGGGCAGAGTTTGAGAAAAAGATATTGGAGGCCATCCCGTTGGGTCAGTTAATTTCTGTGATCCTAAGCAGTGTAATACATGTCATTCTCCCTCTCTTTGCAACACAAGAAAGCTGAAAATGCTTTTAACCATGTTTTCTGGACCTTGTCTCCCTCTGATAATCGTGTCCATCGGCATCTAAACTTGTAACTCTTTTAACTCTGGCCACTTCCATTTATTTGTTGGCCACATTGAACGGGTTTATGGGAAACCATGATACCCTCCTTCTAACCATTGCCTAGATGATCATTTTTATGCGTTTACTCAAGAATGTTAGGTTAATTAAGTGAATCTTTTCAACATGATGACTGCTGTGATGGAGTTCTCTGTATGTAGTACTACTGATAGTGCATATTGGTTAGAGGCCATTTATCTTGGCATGCCAATTGCAATTGCTCAAGGTCATATTGATTCATATTTTGAGCAAATATCTTACTTTAACTAACTGCTTGCCTGTACAAATGCAGGAAGGTATGGGCAACCAGAGGAAGTCGCTGGGTTGGTGGAATTCTTGGCCCTTAGCCCTGCCGCGAGTTATATCACTGGACAGGTTTGTGACAAATCAACACTTGCCTTATTGCGTTAATAAGGCACCTTTTTTACCCACAAAATCTGTCTTGGGAATGCGTTTCATGGTGCTAAACACAGAGCCTCTCTTGTTTCCCTTGTAATTTTTATAATGTGCAGGTGTTAACCATTGATGGAGGTATGGTCATGTAAGAAGCTCCTGATATTCACCATTGCTCTAGATTTCCCTCTCCAAGTGAGTTGACTCGCCTGTATGCGTTTGTATCAAGTTTTGGCCTTGAAATAATATAGTGAAAGAATTTGGTGTGACCAAGATTTGAGTTTATTGAATGCAGGTGGTTGGTTGTAGTCAATTTTGTACTTCTAATTGATATGCCTTCTGGTTTGAAAGACGAGTTGAATCAAGTGATTTATGAAACATAGATAACTACTATTGACAATCAATTTTAAAATTTTAGGAGTTTATATTTCACCAAAAATTAATTAAAATTTATACTATGATTGAAGTTGGCTTTGCCATTAATAACATTTTACATGATCAATCATCCAACTCGCAAAGCTTTTCGAATAATTTATTGAAATAAATATTAGGAGAAGGATGTTTAGGTATTCAAGATTCAAGAACAGAGTTGTATTGGACGAGAAACTCATTAATCTCTTGAAGAAATTATCCTACTTGAGATTTAAAGACGTGAAGATTGGAGAAATCAATTTGTTTTTTTGTTTTTTCAGAAAAGTTAATACAAATATGTCAAATAACCATAACCTTTGTGAGAGACTAAGATTCCACTATGTTAGTTGATTCCTTCAATTATTATCCAATCCAAGATTGGCTGCTCCACCTAATTAATATGATATATTATTAAAATTTAAGTGGGCTGCCTCCACCGCTCTTATCGCTTTAGCTCACTAATTACTATGACCATTGTTGAAGCAATCCATAATCTATAGACTATAGACAAATAAGTCTTCCTATTTGCACCATCGAGTTACTTGATCACCATCAGAAACTGGTCCAAGCAATAGTAGAGTAGTTATATTTACCACAAATGGAAGAAATTACTCAACACATGAATTAGAGTTAGAACACACAGACATCAAGAAAGGTCGAGCTAGGGCAATGTTTGAACGTACGTTAGGGACATGACAGCTGCAGCAAGGGAAACAACAGAGATGGAGTTGAAGTTGGGGAGGTGAAAGAGGACAAAGTGGACAGAGGCGAAGGGGAAGAAGCCATAATGGGGTCGTTCGAGAAAACATGTTTACAGTCAAACTTCCAAGAGATCAAAGATCTATTTGCCAAAAAAAATAAGGATTTTCTAGAAATGAAATAGTGTACCATCCCATGCTAGACATGGCATATGGTAGACTGAGGACACCAACTCCAACCATGGCAGTCGCGTTGTGGAAAGTTGAGTACCACCATTTGGCCGTCCTCGACGACGTGATCGGAAGCCAGTCGTCAATCGCCCTCTCCTCCGACGTTCTCTCGTCATGGCCTCCTTCTCCGGCAGCCATCCCTCCACACTCAACACAAAAATGGTAAATCAAGATTCTTGAGTTGCAGATCCTCTTTCAAACATGAACAATTAGCTCTGGTCTCAACAACAATCACTTCAATATGTATTATCTATTATATATTAATACAAGGAAAGTTGCTTGCAGTTCCAAATCCAGGCCTTAAAATCTCACAAGATTTTAGGAAATATTCAGTCAGCAGTCTTTGATTCTTTTTTTAGGTTTGGAAAGTTGAATCAAAACCGTGCCAAATTCACTCCGTTACCAAAATTAACCGACAACATATGTAACGCCAAGAATGATGAGTGCATCAATGAGTCTCACAAATTCAAGGAAACAATATATTTTTATAGCAATGGCTTACCCCAAGAGAAGGAACACAAGGCGTGACAATGAGCAAATTTCCAAAAAAAGAAAAGGTATAACTGCTATAGATAGATAGCCTCTCAATAATTTACATTATGAATTATTGGTCCATAACCAAAAGTCATACAAAACACATAAAGAAAGTAGATGCAAGTATTCTTTCTCCATTGATGATCAAAACCAAACCTACGCAGCTAGGCTATGCTGATCCTGGCTCGGCCGTGGCGAGGTGATGGAGTTGTCCATGGCCAAGCCTTGTGCTCCGAAACAGAAGTAGTTATTCATCAGCCTCAAGTTGAACGACGGGTGCTTGTGCTTCATTTTAAGGCTGCCCGAGTTGGGGGAGTGAGGTGCATCACTCCCACTGCGATGATAACGGCTCTTTCCTTTATCAGCTGATAGTAGAGATGACCACGACGACTCAGAGAAGGCACTCGAGGGGGAACCAGCGTATGACTTTGGCAGCAGCTGCAACACGCCATGTGTTAGCCCTGCAGCAAACTTCTTCTTGGTGGATGGACTTGGAAGAGTACCAGCTGGTAGAGATTGTATTCTCTTGTTGTTTGGGAGGAAAGATTGCTTCGAGAATTGCTGCCTAAGTGAGATAGGGCTGTTCTTGCTGCTCGAGCTCAACCTACACGATCCAATGGAATAGTCGTCTTCCATATTAGAAGCATCTCCATTCCTGGCCTTCTTCAGCAGCAGGTTCTTGAAACGCTTGGCAGCACTGTTGATGGTGGCCAACTTGTTGTATTTAGAGGAGGTGGATGCAACACGTTCGATTTCACCAGAGTAGCCACACTCGGAGCTAGTCAAATCACAGCTCGAGGGGCCAATGTCATCCGTTCCAGTGTGCAGGAATATCTCAGCATCTGGGATTCTGAAAGAAGTCCCGGGACTACCTCCAATGCCATGCCTCCTCAGATGTGAGACGAGGGCATTTCTTGTTGTCTGATCATTAGAATTCTCAATCCCTCCGGCTGCAATCAGCCGTTTAATCAGAATCTCAGAAGAGGCTGACTGTGGGCGCTGCTTGAGCAGATCTAAGGGTGTGTTCCCATCTGAATCACGTATGTTGAGATTGATGTAGTGCACAGACATGAGCAGCTCGACAACTTGGGATTGAAGGTTCTCGATGACAGCCATGTGAAGGGCAGTTCTGCCTTCCTTGTTCTTGATATTGACAACATCTTCCATATTCACAAGGCTCCCGGAAACCAGTTGTTTCATGAGCTCCAGCTGTCGGTCCAGCCTTCTAAATCCGGGGGCGAGGAAGCCCAAAACTGCCATGTGAAGAAAAGTGTCGCCACTGTTGTTTGTCAGAGACACGGTGCTAGGGCTTGCGCGTGTAAGAAGCTCCACCACTGGTAGATGGCCCCTGCAGGCCGCGATATTTAAGGCCGTGTTGCCTCTGTTGTCCACGGACTCGATCATCGTGTCATACGAGGATATTAAATGCCTAACTACCTGCGTTGTGGAACCACCAAACACTTACTCTACATGCCAAAGGAGATCATAACACACCTCAAACTAAACCAGCCGCAGGATTTAACAGATAAGCATACTTTAAACTTAAATAAGCATCTTTGAATTCAATTCGCATTAAACTAAACAGCTGCAGCATGTAACAGAGAAGCATAAATTATCTGGCAATCATTAATCATACACTTCAGAGATTATCATCATCTCGAAAAACAACGATTCATTCATTCATTCAATGATTAGGACTAGGGAACTAACAGGGTCACATCATATCTTTGAATTTAATCTACATATAAATCTAACATTGTTAAGCTCGAATTCAAGTACTAAAACAGACACACTCAACCAATAAAGAGCAACAACAACAACATGAAAATCTCAAAACACTAAGGGGGACTTCATTTTTAATTAGGCTAATCCTCGATCTCACCTCAAGCTGCCCTCTCCCAGCGGCAGTATGCAGCAGCGTGGAGCCTCTCGCATCCCTAAAACTAAGAACATCGCCGCCATCTCCCAAAAGCTCCGCCAACAACCCCGCATTGCCGCCCCTAGCCGCGGCATGAACCGCCCTATTCACCATCTCCGCCTTAAAACCAGACGACGGCGCCCCCTGCCCCCTTGCGGAGAGAGAGCAATCAAACAAGAGCATGAAGACCTCCGGATTCCTGCTCCTGGCCGCTGCATAGAACATATCAGTGACGCCGTACTCTCCCTCTCCAAACACCAGCAGAGGATCCCTCTGCAACAATTCTTTAACAAAAGGCATATCTCCAGCTGAGGCAGCAGTGTAGAGCAGCCAACCTCCATAGCCAGCCCTGATCAAAGAATTGTGGCCGTTGCTGCTTTCACATCCGAGGAGGAGCTTTCTTGCCACTTGGGACCTGCACTTGGCCACGTCGGCGAAGGTGGCGTCGTCGTCCCACACGGTCTCGAGGCGCCGGATTCTTGGAAGGGATGTTAATTTGACCAGAAGATTGGTGTCAATGTAAAGAAGCTCTCTCACTAGATCGTAGTGGCCATTTGCAGCAGCCCAATCTATTGGAGAAGCGAACCACCATTGATCTCCTGTGCTCTCCCATCTCAAGGGGAAGTATGTTGGAGGAGGCATTTGATCAAGAAATTCAGCACAATTTGCTGGTGAACAGGTTTATGCTCAACAAAGTTTGTAGAAATTGATTGTTTTTTGGGATCAGCGGACACTTCGTCAAAAGTCGAGCAGTGGGAATTCTTGGGATCAACAAAAGAAAAGCACAAAATCATTCATCAAGAAATTGAAAACCCCACAATATTTTTCTTTTTCTTGGTGACAGACAAGAAGAGAGGAAGAGGGAAAAGACAGGCAGAATTAATTGTGTGAAGTAAGAAGGAGAATTACACAAGTGATGAGTATTTGCAGATGATAATGAGTTGAAGAGAAGAAAGGCCACAAATTTGTTAGTTGGGTTGGTTTTTAATTTTTCTGTATTTTTGTGGACAGAGAAGACTAGAAACCATGAAATTCCCTCGAGTTCAAGATTCCCTCCCTCCCGTGAGTGGCCATAGATGTCAAGGCATAGTAGAGACACACAAACACAATAATAGAGAGAGGGACAGAGAGAGAGAGAGAGATTACAACGTTTGTGGTGGGTCGTGCTGTATTGTTACATTTGTTTTTTGCTGGGATTTGGGACACTTTCTTCTTTTATCGTCTCTGCTGCTGTAATCAGAAATAGTACAAGTGATGGTAATAAAAAGAATCACCGGATTCTTGTTGTATTCGTGCACAGAATCATGCATGATCGCATCTGGTGAAGAAAGATTACTTTTTGTGAACTTTTATTATTGCCTTTGTAGATTTTTGTTGATGATCCGTAGCGTTTATTATGGGGAAGAGATCGTTTAACTTAGGAGAAAAAACAAAAAGATGATAATCTAGTATGGATAATGTCATATTTGTTAGACTGTAATTTTGTGCTTGATCATAAAGATTAGGTAATAGTTGGGTGAAGTCAAAATGTAGCACATTTGACCAAATTCGTCATTTAGAATGATGCAAGTCAACAAAAATTAGGCAGGAAATCGTATAACATGTTTTAGGCATAGAAAATTAGTTAATTTCTAGGTTGTATTTGAAATTATCTTCAAGTATGGTTGCTTGGTTTTATCATTTGTTTACAACACGACATATTCTAGCAACACAAGAGATGAGACGAAAGATCTCATTACAGTTTGTTGGTTCAAAAACATCAAATGGTGCGACCTCTTATTTGTAACAAAAAGATTTATGGTTCTAACCCACCATTTCGGCAATCCCCTACCCTCAAGTAAAAAAAAGGTTATATTATATTATATATTATTGCATTCCCTCTGTTTAATTAATAATATTTCAATTTTACTTTTAGGTTATCTCATTTATAATGTCTTGAATCCAATAAAATGTCTGAAAATTGTTTTACAAATTAACCCTTTAAATTTATAGCTACAAAAACTGCAGTACTTAATCTCTGCATTCGGAGCCTTTTAAGACGTTATTATAGGACGGAAGGAGTAGTATTTTGTAGTGTTTGGATCCAAGTCGGGATTCCTCTAACAAATCTTGAAGGTCTTATACATAATATTTAGAATGATCACGCTCAAATTTATTACTTGACTTGATAATTACGTGAAAAGAGAGTTGATGTGGCTGATAAAGAATAATCCAAAAAAATTACTTGAACTGGCAAAGAAAGCAGGTGCACTAATAAAATGGATGGTTTGTAAGTTAGTTTGTCAAAATATGCACAAGTATACTATGTTAGGAAGCTAGTATTTTGGGCTGAGAATCCCATAGAATTTTAAGCCAAACAACCCACTAACATTCGTACATGGAAGTTGACGCTTTTGTCTTTGCCTTCAAATTTTCTGCTAGATCTTGATACAAGTACCTGCTGCGTTTTGCAGAAACCTAGCTACCACATGTTGAAACACAGTACGACAAGGCTGGAATGGAGAAAACTAATGAGGTGCTCTAAAGCTCAGCAAACTGAATATCTGAGCCTAGGCATTAAGGTTGGAGTTTTCGCTCACCAGAAGATGACCTCTTTGTACAAATAAAACTATATACAAACCATGGCACAAGTTCATTTCTCTTGGCGTAGGGCACACACAGCACACACACTCACGAAATGATCGGATGGAACTTGTTTCATTTTCTTCATCAAGTCTTCAATCAGCTGCACCTGTGAGTGTGAGGACATCCTGTTGCGCTTCTCCATTTGTGGATCGCAGACTTGCAATCATCTTGTAAACGATCAAGTAACCTTGTGACCAAGCTGTGCGTGATTTGTATGTTATTACACACCACAGGCTGTTTCAAATTATATAATGCAAACGATTTAAAATCAGCGGACATATATATAAACTACATATCATTGTTAAACAGGTAATCAGCACAGCTAGTGAATCCATACTTTATTAATGTTTTACTTTCTTCTGACAACAACAGGTCGATATGTCCGAGTGGTTAAGGAGACAGACTTGAAATCTGTTGGGCTTCGCCCGCGCAGGTTCGAACCCTGCTGTCGACGTTTTTGATCTATCAATTATTTACGGATTTGTTCTGTAATTTTGCCGTTGTTATATTAAGTCAAACACATTAGAGTACCAAACTATTTTCGTAGACTCGTTGGTAAGACTATATATTTAATAAAAAATTACTTGAGGGACTATTTTGCTACAAAAAATTCCAGACTATTTTCGTAGTTAATAAAGACGATATAGGTAAATTAGTATTGCTAAGAGCATAATCTGAATAAAAAATATTTTGAATTGACAGGGAGGAGTAGTGAATTTTGAATCTTAGACTTCACTACTTATACAATAGAATTTGCACTGTTTGGATATTCACTTGAGAACTTAAATAAGAGTAAATACTTATTTGCCCAATATTTGCATACTCTTTATATCCATATCTCAACCTACACATAATCATAATTTAACCTCTGCACCACTTGAAAATATACATATTTAAGAGTAAATAACATTTATTTGCCCAACGTTTGCGACTTTTTATGTCTATGTCACAACCTAAGCATAATAACAATTTAACCCATAAACATTTGCAATTTTTCAAATCCATGGCATGAACAAGAAATCAAGTTGTTTTGCTTAGGTGACACTCCGAATTTAGGCATTTTTTCCTAGTTGGCACGATTTGCCTAGGTGCCACGATTTCGTCCATTCTTACTCCATTTCTCTCTCGTCTTTCTCTCCAAATCTCCAAAAATCAAAATCCCTAGCCTCTACCTTAAAAAATTCTTGCGACCACTCGCTGCCATGACTTAGCCGTATATGCAGTTGTAGTCACCCTGCGCCTACCACCCTTTTCCTTCTGCTTCCCATGGCCGCCCACCACAACAACCACTTCCACCGTCGTCTTCTCTTTTGAAAACGAACAAAATTCGCTAAAATCACAAGATTCTCCTTCTTTTCCCACCACCTTCATAATTCACCATCACTTGTCTCTCTTGAGTCTAACCACTACATATCTCGCTACGGGAAAGATTCGCCTGTCGCGGCAAAAAGCTACCTCCCTTGGAATCTTCCGCTCATGATCGTAGCCCTTTTTGTTCATGAGTATATCTTCAACTTTAAGTTTACTTCATAAAGTTAACCAAATACATTTAAAAAATTAAATAAATGAAAATTTATAAATAAAAATAAAACATGTTTAAAATAATTGTTTACAAAAATATTTTTTGTAATTTAATCAAATATATTAAAAATAGAAAAAATGAAATTATAGAAAAAAATCAACATTATTGAAAGTATTTATAAAAAAAAAAAATCAAATATATTATAAAATAAAACAAATTAAAAAATATATATATATAAAGAATTCAAATATATTAAAAACACAAAGTATTCATTGTTTCTAATGACAAGTGTATAACTCACGTGAATTTAAGACGAGCCCTTATACAACCGATCTTCAAAATATATATTGTGTGCTCATTTAAAATGTTATAGGTCTAAACGTTAACTTGCGATTATGCTCAGGTTAAGATACAAATATAAAAAAATCAAAAACGTTGGGCCAATAAATACTACTTCCTCTATACCCAAATAATATAGCACATGTGATTTGCACGGGTTTTAAAAAAATAGTTGGTAGATGTGATTTGAGTGGATAAAGAGTATTACTAAAGGTCATACTATGTAAAAAAGAATATTTTTTTGGTAAATAAGAGGTCTTTTGTAAGGTTAAATGTGCGATCACTTTTACAATGCAAAGTGGTATACTTTTAAGGAATATATTATGTGTAATATAATATTGTGTAATATTATTACTAGGGAAAGAGGGAGTAATATTTAGTTTATATTTAATAATAGTAACAAAGTATTAACGAACAGTGTCACGTATTAATGGATGTGGTAAATAATACAGTAGCACAATATATTTTAAGCAGAATTTGAAGATGAAATGGACTACTAATTGGAGTATTCAAAAAGCTCCGACAGTTGGATCAGAAACAAATTAGGTATATATGTGTAGGTTTTCAGTTAATTAACGAATTATTTAAAAAATTTAACCATTGATTTAGAATACATAATATATATATATATATACACCTTATTTTCAATTGCGCATGGAAGAATGGTAAGATTTGAATCATAAATCTTTTTATTATAAGATAAAAGGTTTCACTGTTTGATGTCCACGAAATAACCTATATATACCTTGTAACTAAGAAAATTAAAGCAACGGTTGAAATTACTCACATGGGAGGTTTGGCCCACCACAAGATGAGTGCTCTCCTATTCCGACTACCCCATAGCTTTCGGTAGCACAACCGAGACAGCGACGGGATCTTTGCCCCTGAGGGATAGAGCGACAAAAGTTTTGAGAATTTAAGAGAAAGTCAAGGCGAGACGAGCCGTTTATCATTACGATAGGTTTCAAGTGGAAGTGCAATGATGTATGCAGCTGAGGCATCCTAATAGACCGGTAGACATGTTATACTGTTGAATAACAAGCCTTCCATTTTCTATTTATTGTATAGAAAACTTGTGTGCTTGGGAGTCCCTGATGATTAAATAAACCAAGATTTTACCATGACTGCAATTTTAGAGAGACGCGAAAGCAAAAGCCTATAGGGTCGCTTCTGCAACTGGATAACCATTACCGGGAATTTCAATTGCACACATATTCATCATTGTAGGAATTGGGTTCAAGCTTCCCCCAACCCCTTCTCATCAATAGACTCCTGACGTATACGATGGAGTGCGGTTCGTTCGGAAAATTCCTACCTCTCTATCTCTTAGATGTTTGGATTTTTCTAAACTCCATGAACATGCAGAAGAGAAATGTTATCCCTATTTTCCAGTCATGGAATAGATGAAATAAATGAAAAAAATATATTTTTGTTCAAGAATGAAATCTTATTGGAACTGTCCATAGGCGATTTAAACTGAACCGGCGGTTTCAACCAAAAAACCGGAACCGCCGGAAATGGTTGAACTGAAATCCAAAATTCGGTTCCGGCGGTTCGGTTACGGTTCCAAAAAAATAAAATTGGAACAGTCCGGTTCCGGCGGTTTCACACGTCGCAGGGCTAAGAGGTAGGGCAGCAGGGCTAGGCGGACGTTGCAGGCAAAAACCGTCGGTTTTTGTTGCAAAACCGGTGGTTTTTCATTTTCTTTTTCAAATTTCTAATTCAAATTCAAAATTTTCACACTCATTTTTATTTATAAATACCGCATTATCATTCTCATTTCAACTCACTCATATTGTATTAACAAGAATTCTCTCTTCTCTACTTACAGTTTCTCTCGTCGCTACCTCCCTCATCTTCATTCTAATTCACTTCTCTTGTGTTAACAAGAATTCACAGCACGTTCCAAATATTACTGCAGTATTAACAAGCTCAGGAAGTTAGCAATTGCCCCAAATATCTAATTGGAATGGGCTTGACCTAATGTTTTCAGATAATTGGATGTGTTGTTATATAATTTCTCTTAAATAATTAATCATGATTCATTACTGTAATTTATTAATTATTGATCTACTTATTGTTTGTAATTTGTAATGTGAATTTTATTTTATAATTGTAATTTGTTTATTTACTTAAATAAATAGTTTAGCTAGTTTAGTAAATAAATAGTTTAGCTAGTTCAGGTTATCATTACGATTTATTTACTAAAGTCTATCGACAACTAGCTAAACTATTTATTCTTATTTAGGCTAAAATTTTCCTTGATTTTTGCCTTATTTTCTCTTCATTCTAATAATATCATAATTGCATATATATCAAAATGCATGAAATGTTTACAATATGGCTACTACGTGAAAATACTAGTAAATAATAAAGAGAACACTTCGGTTGAAAATTTTAGATGTGAAGTAGTATAGTGTTTACTAGATTACCAATATTTGATGAAATTTTCGGAAATCTAACCTCAATAATTATTTGATATATTAAATTTCCAGAGCCATAAATAACAATATAACGGAAACGAATGTTTGAAATTAGTCCGAAAACTCTCATGACATGTGATAAAGACCAAGAAATGTTTAACATCAATGTCGATAATGATCGGTTTGCAATATATATACAGATCAAATAGAATTGGACATATACTGCAGATATGTTAAAGATAGAGGTAACTATTAAAGAATGACCTAAGTACTTTTAAAAAAAATATTTCGATCTTCAAAATATTAAATATGCTTTCTTAAAAGAATTAGGTGGAGTGCTAACAATATACAATTATTTCCAAGCTGCATCATAATTATATGCTTCAGTTTCCTTGATATTTATAAAAACCTTACTTTAATTATTACGTCTAACTAATTAATATAAGTTCAGAATCTTAACAAGTTCCTTAATATTTTCAAATACAAAATAAGTAATTTATCAAAATGTATTTTCTTAAAAGTTATATTCTCGTGGATAGCCCCACGCCAAGAACGATTATGTCCGCAGCATATATCACGAAAAAAAGTCAACTATCCTTGCATCTCACCTTGAAAATACCATAATGTCATATGTTAGAAACTTAGTCAAACTCCTAACCAGTGTTTTAAAAACCGGATCGGACCGGCCGGTTGGACCGGCCGGTTGGACCGGTTCGACCGCGAACCAGTGTGTTGTCCGGTCCGGTTCGGTCATAAAAACCACCAATCTATTGAACCAGTGCGAATCGGAAAAATCGGCCAGTTTGACCGGAAACCGGTGACCGGTTGAACCGGTTTTTTTTTGTTTTTTTTAATATTTTTCAAAAATGATATTAATTTGTGCTTGATGAGAATTGATCCATTGACCAATATTAAGATATGATGTATCTTATCCATTGGGCTACAAGAACTTTTTTGATATTTTATGAAATTTAAATA
>JAYDZE010565371.1:0-12324 GCA_034509125.1 Monilaria moniliformis
AATGAAACTATTATGCAGCGATTTCAGAAGATGAAGAATAGAAGAGAAATGTTGTAATATTATTGTATTTAATTTTTTTTTTTTGATCATTATGTTCAATTTATATAATATTATTTGTGTTTAATTTTATTTTTAAAATTCTTCTTGGGCCCTCAATCTAAAAATTATGGCTCCGTCACTGTAAGTAATGACACTATTTTTTTTTTCATTTGTAGCAAATTAGACAATTCAATAACTAAGTAAATTACTAAATTCCATAATATTATTTTTTACCCCACCATGTCAGGAACTTATGAGAAAAACAATTGGATCTTCAAAAATTCATGCCACAATATTTTTTCAAACCGCCAGAACATCCAGGCCTTGTCAACTTGATCACTAATCAGAAAGTGACGTCTTGAAACCTTTTATAAAGTGCGACTGAAACCCTAATATGGTCATTTAAAATTAGTATATAGTATTTTTTATTTTTTTAAATTAACCTAACCCTAGATTTTTAAGGTTTTTCAATTTGTGGCCTCAACCTCGATTTATAATTTCTGTATGTCCTGAACTTTCCGAAATAGTTGAATTATGAGTCATTTAAAATTTTCGGGCCGTACTTAAATAATTTCTCAAATTTCAAGATATATAAAAAATAAATTGAAGTTAAGACAATAAAATAAAATACAGTATAACAAGTCTTAAAACATATTGCACTATTTTTAATATCAAACATGAAATTGATACATTTAAAGATGATAATAGGGCAAAAATACACTAGAACCCAAAGACTAATTTCCCCAACTACACACAGTCAACCAATGTTATCACGAGGAGATTTGTAGTCACTGTGCACGACGCAACAGAAAAAGTAACATGAGAAATAGTATCGATTCACAAACTCAGGAAGACCAAAGGAGGAGAGCAAATGAAAGTCGACAAACATTTCCTAAATAGGCGCACGAATGCAGAGGCTTAAATTCAAGTCCCTTATCCCGTTTGCACAAAGAAATAAGTTGGATGTCTGCTTCATGTCTTCATGGCCCCTACAGTTCCAGAATCTTGTGTTAAGCCACAAAGACAACCAAATCATGGTAGCTAAACAAAACTCTTCTCATCATTTTCCTTATTTTTTTTCTTTCTTCGTATTTGTTGTTTTCTAAGATTTAAGATTCAGACATGACGGGGGCAAGATTCACTCTACAAAAAAAACGTCATATAGCGAGCACCGTAATGCTCGCCAAACCGGCAAAGGTGCTCGGTAAATCAGAAATACCGAGCACAATATATGATCGATATAACGCTTGTCGCTAATTTACCTAGTACTTATCGAGCACTGAGTCACAAAATTACCGAGCACCCGCCTATGCTCGGTAACTAAACGAAAATTTCTAAATGACGAATTGAAGAGGTTTTACCGAGCACCAATTGTTTGTGGTTTTCTTAATGAATAATTTACTGAGCACCAAATACTCGGTAATAAAAATGATTCATGAACGTAATAATGATTCCCAGTTTCTGATTTTTTTTCTCTCCAAAAATCCACATTGAAAAACCAAAAACCACACATTCATTTCTTGCTCTACAACTAATAGCAAAACAAAAACACTAATCTATTAGCAAAAATATAAGACTCTTTTATTCATCAAATAAAATTTGAACAAAAAGAAAGGTATATATATACCACAGCAGCTCATTTACAATCCTAAAAAAACTTATGCAAAACATTAAGATATAACTTATGACAAGGACTATAACATAGCAATCTGGCCACCATGCTACCTCTGTGTCGCCCTCTGCGAAGCATGAGAAACAAAAACATTTATAGATGAAGACTCCAGTGATGTTAGAGCTGCCAAAAGATATAAAAAAGAACAAACAAATAAATCAAGTGAGCTGCCGTGAAAAAACATTGAAATCAAAGTAAAAGCTATCAACCAAAGCTTCCATATCCTTCATAAATTAAGATTTTTGTGCAGACGAAGAGAAATTAATCTAGTAATAAACTGGAGAACTCTTCTATGACATTCTATATCCACAGCACCAGCACTACAGTCATCAATAGACAAACTCCAAATTGAATAATTAACATGATGGTATAAACTAAATAACTGTATTGTATCCTCCACCATCAAGAATTTCCCTATCAAATACAATGGCCTATATACTAGTTTACAACATATACATATGCAAAGAAAACCAACTCTATCAACAAAAAATGTTTGCAGTAGAGGATTCATTGCTAAGATATTTCTTCAATGCAATATGTCTCAATTAAGAAAAAATTACAAGTGACAATAATTTACTGTCTGAGGTAGCTTGAGTGATGATCGGAGGATCCACCTCTACAACTTCTTCCCTCCTCAGCTTCTTAATAGCATCGGAAAATGCGGAAATCGACACAGCGACTTGATCCGTGATCACCAACAATGTATCTTGCCCCACTTTCGTACACTACACCAAATATGCCAAAAAAACAAACAAGACAATTGCTAGCAGAATAATCCTCCAAGATAACGAAAATAGGTGTTGCAAATTATAGTCACACAAGACCCTGTGAGCGGCAAATTTCTAAAAATGGTCCATTCCATAAAAAAAGTTCCCAAAATGGGAACCTTTTTTTAAAAAAAATTAGAACATGAAAAATGCACAAGCCGCATGCGTCTTTCACTTAAGTGAAACGACGGCGTTTCGTGTCGGCAAGAGAGACGCGTGAGCTGAATGCGTCTAGATGGGAGACGCATACGCCTCATGCGTCTCTGCCATGAATGTATCAACAAGGCAGACGCAGAAAACACACTTTGGGCGATTTTGGGCGTTCTTTTGATAGTTTTTGTTGAAATCCATCGAAATGTATGTAATTCAACCTTCATTGTTATAGTTATGGTTTAATTGTCACATTTTTTAGATTTTTTGGTATAGTTAGGATTTAATTAATTTTTAGTGAAATGATGATATGTTTACTTAATTTTGATTGATTTATAAATAATTAGATTGTTAGATTTGTTGTTTGATATGTTAGAAATTCACCTATTGCCTATTGTTGATTGAAATTGACTATTGTTGTTGGAATGTATAATTATGATTTTGTAGATTTAAAAATATTTTAATGTTGGAGAATTTCGTATTGGTGTTAAGAAAATTGGCTATTGTTGTTGGAAAATTGTTATTGTTATTGGAAAATTGTCTATTATTGTTGTGAAATTGCCTATTTTTGTTGGAAAATTGACTATTATTATTGGGAAATTGTCTATTGTTATTGGCAAATTGACTTTTGTTGTTGGGAAATTGGCTATTGTTATTGGAAATTTTGAATTGTTATGTATGATATATTTAGTTTGAATTTTTGACATAGTGTTTGGTAATATTTATTAGGAATTGTATAATGACTAGTTCTTCAGAAGCAAGTGGTCAATTGTTTTGTGGCCCAAATGATCATTCGATGCTATTTTTGTAGCGAGATCACGTTTCTCGAAGGACTTGGGCAAGCCAAGAGCGGAAGGCTTTGCAAGTTCATATATATGAGAGCAGACTATAAGATTGTAAACTCATTCATCAGCGGATTGTAGAGTTTATAGATGGGTTTGGATCCGGCGAACTTTTGGCTTGTGGGAAGGCAAAAGACGTCGATCATCACTTGATCACCGCTTTGGTTGAGCGGTGGCGACCATAAACTCATTCATTTCATCTTCCTACTGGTGAGACGACAGTGACCTTAGAAGATGTGAATGTACTGTGGGATCTTAGAGTTGATGGATTTGTTGTAACTGGGGCGGATTTGAGTTTGAAGACTGAAGTATAGATGCAAGAGTGTCATCGCTTATTGAGTTTTACCTCTCGCGATACCGAAATGAAGAACGTTGGTCTTTCTGTAGCTGCACTGACCATTAGGATGAGTGAGCCTCTAGCAGATAACCTCGATGACAAGGTTTACCTCCAACGGGCACGTATGTATGTGCTCGTTTTATTGGGTGGGTTGATATTTCCCGACGGTACATGTTGCAAGGTACCATTGATATATATGACATTGTTAGAAGATGTCGATGTGGTTTCTAAGTGCAACTATTACATATTCTTCCGCTTTGTTTGTCAACTGATAAAATATATTTAATATATATATATATATATATATATGTGTGTGTGTGTGTGTGTGTGTGTGTGTGTGTGTTAGATTTTTACTAATATAAATAATAATATATAGACGATTTGGAAAATTCAAGTTCACTATAACCAATATTATGAAACATGCTTTGAAATTTAACAAAACACATTTGTATTTCATTTTAATCTTATAATTCTTAAATTAGGTTTTTTTATCATGTCAATATCTATTATAACTTACATCATTCAATAACAAAAGATTTATCCAGCGACATTATTATCTGATGTCATTTTTTTTAGTTTTTACACTAGTAGTATTTAATCGTATTTGAGTTTAAGTATATATTCCAAAATTCTCCCAATTAAATATTTTTACATTCATTAAGCATTGGAGAAATCATGCATCACGTTTTGGAGAACTTGTTAGGATGACGTATGATGTGCTTATCATTCTTATAACAACGATAATATAAGAATCTTCATTTCGTATTAGAGCATACATTTTGAACAAATATACCGAAAAATGCAAGCTCTTCTTTGCTCACGTAATTGACTGCATAGATATTTTGATGGTAAGATTTTATTTTTATTATAAAATTATAAAATATCAAAATATATTTTAATATTATATTTTTTTAATAGATAGTGAAGAGTTTAAAGACTATGAGTTCAAAGTGAATTATGATGTTGAAGCTTCAAAGATTATCGATGTAAAAGAACAACGTAATTCAAGTATCTATAGTTTAGATTCATTTATGAGACTCTTTGATTATATGAGACAAAACTATTTTTGAATAATTTATCGTTAATTTTATTTGATGTAATCTTTGATTTTTTAAATGTTTTACACTTCGAATTTTATGTTTGTTATATGATTTATATATATTTAATTTTTGTATACGAATATATATTATAAATATAGAATTCTTAAGAATAAAAAATACATAAATTATTTTTTGTCGTTTGCTTATAGCCCGATTAGCCCGCTGGGCTAGCCCGAAACCCGAACGTTTAGGGTTAGGGTTGTAAATTTCTAACCCGATAAAATTCCAACCCGATTAATCCGCACCCGATTAACCCGTAACCCGAGTAGGGCTGACCCGAAACCCGATGGGCTGACCCGATTGACATCCCTAGTTGCAGGTCCTAACATTTCTGCGTTTTGTTTAATCAACAAAAATATTCCGTTCAAATTCTATAAAATCGCACACTAATTAACACCTCACCATCTTCTCCATTTCGTATTTTCATTCTTCTTCTGTTTATCTCAAATTCTCAATCCAAATTCGGGCCCTTCTCCCCCAATATTCGCTCTTTCAAATCAAGATTTTGAGACCAATTAAACCAAAAACTAAGTCCATTTGCTCGAAGAAGACCCTCAAAGATTTGGAGCTCAAGATTCAATTTTGTTCCTGGGTTGTTAAATAATCGATTCTTTTCACCTGGCTTTTATACAAATATGGAGATTTCAGTGATTCGAAGCTCCCAGGTGTATTTAGGAAGAAGTTGTGATGCTGAGCTCTTTAGTTTTAGCAAGAATTTGGGTGCTGAAATCTGTAATTTGAAGAACAATAAATCGAAGGCGTGTTGCTTCGTTCAGAATCAAAGCTTGAAATTGCCTTCGAAATCTGCTGTGGGTTTCACTCTCAGAGCCTCTGCTGCTGCTCAAACTGCAGATGCTGTCAATTCTGATAAAGCTCCAATTATTTCAAGAACCAAGCATGTAAGTTACCTCATTATCTCTCTCTCTCTCTCGTTAAGGCCTGCTTTTATGGATTTTCTTTTCGGTGTTACATTTGAAATGATGAGAAATGGAATTTTATATGTGTATGTGTTGATCATTTGTATTTTCATGGTTTTTAAATTTACAGAAATTATCTACTTTAGGTTCAGGTCTTCTTGAAATGGATTAGATGTTTTGCATTGCTTAGAAAAGTGATAAAATGAAGAAAAAAAAATGTGTAATGTACGTTGTTATTCATGGCCGGTTGAGAAATTTGGAATTAGGTTTGTGGTTGGTGCTAGAATTCTGTTTTAATTTATTTACTACAAGATCCAATGTAAGGTCTTAAATGTTCTATAAATAAGCTAAAGATGAATCTGTTCTTGTAGTATATAATGTCAACCTGTTATATTCAATCGAATATCTCCTTCAAAAGCTGAAGGAACTGCTTATAATCTCATCTAAAATCAATGTGGCTTCATCATACTTGTATGTGGCATTGTTCTTCGAATTTCATGTGCTCCCTTTCGATTTTGAGATCGCTAAGAATGTAAATGCTTATTATTCTGTTCCGTTCTGTCGAATTTCTCCTTTAAGAGCTGAAGTAACTGCTTAATAACTCATCAAAAATCAATGTGGCTTCATCATACTTGTGTATGGCATTTTCTTGATATTCCATGTGCTTCCCATCGGTTTTAAGACTGATAGGAATGTAAATGCATTATCTTTCGAGAGGGTTTTCTGCATTTACAAATTTGTAAAGAGAGATAAATGAGAGGCTTTTTTGGCCTTGGATTGCAGGTTGATGGGATCAAGTTATTTGTAGGTCTGCCGCTTGATACCGTCTCCAAATCTAATAAGATAAACCGTGCACGAGCAATTGCTGCAGGGCTGAAGGCTTTGAAAGTATTGGGTGTGAAGGGTGTTGAGCTCCCGATTTGGTGGGGAGTAGCTGAGAAGGAAGCTATGGGAAAATATGAATGGACAAGCTACCTTGCTATTGTTGAACTGGTCCAAAAATTGGGCCTTGAGCTTCATGTCTCTCTCTGTTTCCATGCTTCGGAAGAATGCAGGATCCACCTCCCAGAATGGGTTTCGCGAATAGGTGAAGGCGATCCGGACATCTACTTCGCGGATAGGTTGGGACAGCAGTGCAGAGACTGTCTTTCATTCGCCGTGGATGATATTCCTGTTTTAGATGGAAAGACTCCGGTCCAAGTGTACAGAGATTTTTGCGACGACTTCAAAGCTACATTCTCGCCTTTCTTGGGTTCTACAATCACGGTAAGGCTATCTTGTTCGATGGACTAGTTACCTATGGGATAATGATGTATCAGCCCTGGTTTTGTTGATTCTAGTTGCATTTCATTTTGATCGATTGAATAAGGGGATAGTGTCGTATAAGACAGTCTGATGGGTTAAGATGGGTCGTTTGAACTTGCAGCTCTGTTTTTGCTGATTCTAGTTGCATTTCACTGTGATCAATCGATCTTGTATAAGATGGTCTGAGGGGTTAAGATTTGTCGGACATGTCATGATCCAGATCTAGAAACTCTGAAACACCGGATATGCAATTGGATATGGACTTAAATCTGGATATTTGACCTGTCTACACATCTTGACTCGTCTAACCGTTTTACACAAGTTTTTGTGATGTAGGTCATTAAACTCGAACTAGCAACACTATATTTTGCTGATTCTAGTTGGTTTTTCTTGAATTCAACAGAGAGTATCGATCGGACTTGGACCAGATGGCGAGCTTCGATATCCATCTCATCACCCGCGCGACAAAAGCAACGGAGGAGCTGGAGAATTCCAGTGTTATGATAGGTACATGCTTAAAAATCTGAAGCAGCATGCTGAGACAAATGGAAGCCCCCTATGGGGTCTTGGTGGTCCCCGCGATGCCCCTGGCAATGACCAATCTCCGCTCTCCGGTGGCTTCTTCGCTGAAAACGGCGGATCTTGGGAAACGCCTTACGGCGATTTCTTCCTCTCGTGGTACTCGAGTCAGCTATTGTCCCACGGTAACCGTATCTTGTCCCTTGCGGCTTCGACTTTCGAAGATGCCGGCATTGCCGTGTCCGGTAGAGTCCCTCTCGTCCATTTGTGGCACCGGACCCGTTCCCGCCCGGCCGAGCTCACGGCCGGGTTCTACAACGCGGCCGGTAGGAACGGTTATGATGGTGTCGCTAGAATCTTCTCAAGAAACGCTTGCGGCATGATTCTCCCCGGGATGGACCTAACCGATGAGCACCAGCCTGATGAGCTTCGCTCGAGCCCGCAGTTGCTACTCAAGGAGATAACGTCTTTGTGCAGAGAGCATGGAGTGACGGTGACCGGCCAGAACTCGTTGCCCTCTGGCCACTCCGGGGGCTTCGATCAGATCAAGAAGACTTTGCTGGCCGCGAACTCATTGGTGGACGCATTCACGTACCAAAGAATGGGAGCTTCTTTCTTCTCCCCCAAGCACTTTTCTCTGTTTGCGCAGTTTGTCCGGTTAACCAGCCGGTCCGGAGTGCTGACGACATAGGGTCGAAGGAGGGCAGCGACGACAAGTCTGTTCTAGGTCGTGAATAGTAACACGTATCCATATTTTTTTATTGATTTAAAATAAAAAGGCTAATCTAGTAATTTAATTAATATTTCAATTATAGAATATTTTTTATTTTTAGGAAGAAAATTACATAACATCATTACTATCATATTTTAGTACTATTGACAGCCATTTTCTATAAATTATCACGTTTTCTGTAGTTATCATATTCTAGTGTGTTGAATAAATGGCACGGGTATGTAATTGAACCGAGATTTGTCTTATGATGATATGTTTGTCGCACATGTAATGATACTCATACAACTATGTAATGACATTATGATAATACAGTAACTCATGCAAATATCATCATATAAGTAGTTCAGTATCATCATTTGGTTTATACAATATCATCATAAACAATATAAAGGCCACATTCAGACATTATTATGATGCAACGTATTTTCTTTTAAAAATATCTGCAAAAATTAGGATTTTGAGAGAAAAAGATGAAATGAAGCTGGAGTGAAGTATAAAATGTGTTTAACCATTTTGGAAAATGGAAGATGAAGCACGTAAATGATCATAATCATGTTCAAGATTTTATGCCGTAAATATCGGACATTTCCAAAACTAACGCGCGTTTTTTGTGTTAGACAGACAATATTGCCATTGTGATGATATTGTTCTAAGGTTGTAATGATATTGTTCTAAGGTTGTAATAATATTGTACTAATATTGTAATGATATCCGTGAAATTAAATATGGATCATTTATTTTCCGATCCTATGGCTTATATTAAGTCTTAGTTCTGATCTAGGAAAATGGTTTGATACTAGTGCGACCATATATATATATATGATTATATGCGTGTTTGTGTGGACATGTCCATTTTATATTTCAATAATATTAAGACATATATGCATATAAAAATAAAATAAATAAGTATAATTAAACCTGTATTGGTTATTGAGAGCAATGAAATGAAACAAAACATATTCTACAAATTGGATTTGAATGTATCAAATATAATTGCAAAATAGGGATTTCAAATTCACATGAACTCAACACGTAACAAAATAGAAATAGCCCGACATGAAATAATATCAATTTCCCAAACTGTACTTAATGGAAAAAAGTCTCACTAATCATTTGATTTGAACGTACCTTATTAATTTCGAAATCAATACTCTCTTTTTTTTAATCATTATTGTGTGTGTTCCTTTTTTTTGCAAAATAATGAAATGACTTCATTCACATTTATTACTAGAAAAAGATTGATGTAGAAATAAGCAAACATACCCATGAATCGACAATGTTTCTACGATTTATGCCAAATATTTCAAGAAAAGGCACCCAAAGAAACTAAGAAAGCTCTTCTAACATTTGCTTTCTCATAATTAAGCATAATCACTAAATAAATTAGTCAAAAACTAAATTTCACAAAATTAAATATCACGAATTACTGGCAAATCCACAACTCATTGTTCCACCAATTAAGAAAATACTACATTATATTTTCAATTTAATTTTGTCCAATTTTACCTAATTACGTAGATTAAAATAGTATACAGTAATATTTATTATACATCCACAAAAGTTTCCGGCTCGACAACTCAAATGTGAAATTCAGCCGTCGGATTGAAGGACCAAAAACGACATCTTCAACTCCAGGGAAATCGGACGGTCATCCGTGGCTCCACGTGTCCTTTATATACACATATATTTCCATAAACGGACTGGACTCTCCATTTGGCCGTCGATTTTCCCTCTCTTTCACATGCAACATGAACACACTACCACAATTTTCAGCATACATTTTTTCCTTTTTCTATTCCTATTCCTTTCCAATTTAGGGGTCATCAATGTAGAGAAGATCTTTGACAGAACTTTTTCAAAACTGCGTCAAAATCCGTGATTTTGTATGGGACCTTTTCTGGAATCTTCAATTTCCTCGGTGTATGTCAAGGAGAGAAAAAGGCTGATATTCGAACCTGCAAGTTTCTCGATTCTGTTTCGTTTATGTTTTTACATCGCGCAAGTTGGAGAAGAAAGGCTCGGTTTCAAGGCTACGTTTTGCTGCATTAACATTTATCCGCTGTTCAGCCGTTTTTGGCGTCGATTCGCCGCGTTCTGAGAGGAAACGTAGTTTGAAAAACGATTTTTTTATTGGCGTTAGGAGTCCGAAAGCTGACATCGCTCGCGTGCGGAGTTCGGAGTCTTTTGTCTCGAACTCCCCAGGTAATATTTGTTTGTTTTGGATGTAGTTGCGCGGCAAAGGTGGTGGTTTTGTGTTCGTTTGCGCAATCATGTAGCGTATTTGCGTTTTTTATTTATTTATTTATTTAACGAGTTAATGATGTGGATGATTGCTGTAGCCGTTAATATCATTTAGAATTGAATAATTCAGAAAATAAGCGATGCAATATTTAAATGTTTATATGATGCGGACAAAGTAATACGAATTTGGCCTACTGGTGCAGGAAACATGAGATTCATTTTAAGATGATATTAGAGAGTTTGATTGACTTGTTATATTTAATAATTGCATTCTCGTGGAATCTATGTGGTTTTGTTGGATTAAGCTGTTGATGTTTTGCAGTTGAACATGGTAACTAATTTGACAGCAATTTAGCTGATGTAAAGTTATTGTCTTTTCCTTAATCCTTGAGTCTAGAATCTTCAGTTATCTAAGAAATTTGCTAATCTTGCCAACATTGTGTGGAAAATTTGAATATAGGAAGCAATGGGGATTGATTTGAGATCTGTGGTGGAGACGGTGAGAAATTTATCAACCTCTGACCATGCTTCAGTGGTATCGATTACCTTGTTTGTCACGCTCCTCTGCGCGTGTATTGTGATCGGTCATCTGTTGGAGGAAAGCCGTTGGATGAATGAATCGATCACTGCCCTTATAATTGTGAGTATTTATTTTCTCTGCATTTGCTCTGTGCTTCTGGTGGAGACTGTTTGTGATTTGGATGGCGTATTTTTGTCATTATGTGTATCTTTGATCCATTAACTGATTACCACCAACTCGAATTGACAGGGTGTGGGAACTGGAGTTATGATTTTACTTCTAAGTGGAGGGAAAAGCTCTCACCTTTTTGTGTTCAGTGAAGATCTTTTTTTCATTTATCTCCTTCCTCCAATCATCTTTAATGCTGGGTAAGAATTTTCTACTATAGGAGCATAAGTTTGCTTGATTGTGTGCCTCTTTAGTTTTTTGAGTCCCATTGTTTTGACAGTTTAGTTTAACTTTGTCTTTTTTATAAAAGAAAAACTAATGGTTACTTTGCAGTCTAGGAAGTGTTGTGTGTTTTTCATTACTCCTGTGAAACGACTATATCAAAAAAATTAAAATTCAGCAGAAGAAACAATGTGGCAAGTATGGAGGCACTTGAAAACAATTACTCTGAAGTCTGAACCAGGATTTGACTGAGAATATGGAATGAGGATGGAGAAGTCATTTTGATTTGGGACATGAAAATAGATGTCCAGTTCTCAGCTGGATTCTATAGATCCTCCTTTTTAGAAATATCACACTGTTTATGCATTTTTTTTGAAATTATGAGAATTGTGCATGTGCGATTTCCAAATTTAAGGGCGCGTCTTCCTTAGGAGAGATGTGTCATTAGCATGTTTCCTTACAATTACCCTATGATTAGGTGGCTTTTCCTAGACTCAAGCTTCTTCTGTGGTTGATTTTCATAAGTAGTAGTAAGGTGAATATAAGAGTAGGAGAGCAAATCAATTGTTCTCTACCCTTAAATGCCTTTCCTAAGAGCCCATATCACGTATAAAATACAAATCTTCTTCTTCACTCTATCCTTTGTATATCTGTTTTGCTCTATTTTTTGTGACCCTTTACTATATTTTGAGTGCGCTTCATGGCTCAACTCAATTTAAAAATCAGGTTCCAGGTTAAGAAGAAACAATTCTTCCGCAATTTTGCGACTATAATGATGTTTGGAGCAATTGG
>JAYDZE010565382.1:0-12324 GCA_034509125.1 Monilaria moniliformis
AGATAGAGGTCTTTGTACAACTGAAAGTTCTTTGATCTTAATTGTTGTGCTCATTAATTTAAGTATATTTATTCAGCATTTGCAGAGATCTTAATCTGATACATTTTTCAATGAATTGTCCACATCTTTGTCAGAACATTTTCAGTCGCTTTTGCAGAAGCACAGCTTCTTGAATCGATATTTATGATATATACAATTCAGAAGATTGACTAACAAAATCTAAGCTATGTCTCACTTTATGTTAATAGAGTTTAAGCATGAGTTCATGAAAGTTGGTGGGAAAAGGGCAAAGTTGTGAATAAGTTCACAATTCTGCTTTTATATATGTGATAGATATCGATAGACGAATGATATGGGCCAAATGTATCCATTGATTTTGGGCTTTAATGGCCCAAACCTACAAACTTCGAACACTTCTTTTTCCCTTATTTTCTCTTCGAGGCGAGTGTTTTTCTTGAAAAATTGCAGAACCTCCAGCAAAAACAACGCTAGTTTGGACTTCCAAATCCATCTATCCCTGAGAAATGGGGAGTTTTGGGAAAATCAGACGGATTGCGAGAAGCTTTTCGACAATCTCATCGTCTCCTTTGCGCATTTGTGTAGTAGGTAGTGGGCCTGCTGGGTTCTACACAGCTGAAAAGGTATGCACAAGTTGAAAGGAAAATCACTGTTTTTTTTTTTTTGTTCTATCAAAAACCCTTGATTTTTATTTACGTGGAACTGTGGGTGTGGCTGAAACATTAGCTGAAGAGTTCGTCTGAGTTGTAATGCCTTTGTTGAATTCTCGATTTTTTATAGCTTTTGAAGGCGCATGAAAGAGTTGAAGTTGATATAATTGATCGGCTGCCAACTCCCTTCGGATTGGTTCGGTCCGGCGTAGCGCCCGACCATCCTGAAACAAAGGTTATTTAATTATTTTAGTTAATAATAAATTGTGCTTACACTGTATAAAAATTATGTAGTTGAAAGTTTATTGATGGGGTTTAGGCGTAGTATCCTAAGGGAGCTACATACGTGGATGTGATTGCCTGTAATTTCTTTCAAGTGGGATATGCTTCTAAATACAGTATTTGGGTTAAATTATTTGATTGCTGGTGTGGTTATTTTGTGCTGATGGGAGTGTTCTGACTAGTAATATAATAGAAAAAGAGTGCGGGGATATGTGAGTCCGTTGTTCGAGGCATAAACATTATTTATGCCTTTTCAGCTTTCTTATAATCACTTAGAGACTAAGTTGTTTCTAAAAATTGCTGCAGGTAGTCATCAATCAGTTCTCACGTGTTGCACAAAATGAACGTTGCTCTTTCTTCGGAAATGTGTCCCTTGGATCCTCCGTGACACTGCTGGAGCTGCGTGACATGTATAATGCTGTAAGATACTAGGTCCGCTGAAGTTTTTCGACAAAAGTAGTTATTTTACTGTTTCTGTTTAGTCCTGATACATGTGGCGATTTACATTTGTACTATGGCAGGTGGTGCTTGCCTATGGCGCTGAAAGTGATAGATCTCTTGGAATTCCAAAGGAGGTATGTAAAACATTTCATAATGCCATTATGGCATTTCTCCTGTGGTTAAAGACATTGCCTTGTTTTTTGTGGAAAATTCTTTAATTAAGATTTTGTGCTCAGCATTCTAGTATTTTCTTTCAATTCAGGAGTTGGCTGGTATATATGCTGCTAGAGAATTTGTTTGGTGGTATAATGGGCATCCGGACTGCAGAAATCTTGCTCCAGATTTAAAAAGCACCGACACTGCTGTTATTCTTGGTCAGGTATCTTTGATTCGTTGATAGTTTATCTCATGGTTTCTGATCAAATTGTAACAATTGACAAGTACTGAGTCTGAGCTAATGTTGTCACATCCATAATCTAATTTCAATAGGAAAGTATAGCCTGATTTAAATTTGGTAGTAGAGACTATTGCTTATGCATACGCAGTGATAATTTCGTAAAAAAGTATGATGGATTAGTATCTTACATCTTATTTAGGTCCTTGGTTTATACCTTTGAAGTTGATTGATATCGTCTGATCTGATCCTGACAACAATTGCATTGACTGTATATTGTGTTTGCTTTAGGGAAATGTGGCTCTTGATGTTGCTCGAATTCTTTTACGGCCAACAGAGGAATTGGCAAGAACAGATATTGCCTCCCATGCATTGACTGCTCTAGAAGAGAGCTCTATAAGGTTTGGTTATAATTATGCTACATGATGTTACAGAAATGAGATTCAGCATTTCTGTAGATGATCTGCTTGGTTAACAACTACCATTATCAGGAAAGTTTACTTGGTTGGAAGACGTGGACCAGTACAAGCAGCCTGTACAGCAAAAGAACTACGAGAAATTCTTGGTAATAGTTCTGGCTCTTTCATTCTTTAGGACATAGGATTTATCTTGTACCATTTTGCCTTGTATGCTGTCATCTCCCGTTGTTTCCTAAATCTTAAAATTGACTATATTTATTCTCATTCCAAAACGAAAGGATTTGAATCTAATATGTATTTGGTTCAATTGACAAAATGGTTTTCCTGGCAGTTAGCTGAATTAGGCCTTATGTTGATATAGTTTTGATGTTAGGATCATTGCACCTTTGATCTGTTTATGTTAGGCTAATATTTTTATTCACATCCCATGTTATTCAGTAAAATCAAACAGAAAAAGAACACTGTAATGAGCTTACTCTTTTTGCAGGAATCAAGGGTCTGGGTGTCTACATCAAAGAAGCTGATCTAGTTACAACACCAGCTGATGAGGTATATTTACTCATTACATTAACCACCTCAGGTACTATCTTCAAGGAGTGTCCTTTGTGGACAAAATATTTCATTTGTTCAGACTCAGAGGACTGATTCCTTGTTCCTTATATCTTGCTTGCTTGGGCAAAGATAGAAATGAAGAATAGCAGGATCAGGAGGCGAGTGCATGAATTGCTCTCAAAGGCAGTCACGCCAAAGTGTGCTCCTTTTGCCAGTCAGCGTGAACTGCACTTTGTCTTTTTCAGCAAGCCTGACAGGTTTCTGGAGTCAGATGACAGAAGTGGTCATGTTGGTGGCATTCGTCTTGAAAAAACTACACTTAGAGGTAAGAATGCTCACATAGTTTTATGGAATCTCTATACTTTATTTCATTATCTGTGGACTTATGCAACCCTTATGCCTTTTATTTTATTCATTGTATGGGCAATATATTATTTTCTTACCTGAGCATTGGAAAATGGTATCATGTATTAAACCAAGAATTATCTTTCTTTTTATTAAGAAGGGGAGGAGAAAATATATCTGACTTGTTTTAGTGTTGTTGATTTACTTAGAAATATTTGATGGAGGAAAAGATGGGGATGTGCTGTCATTTTCTTATTATTTTATTAATTTCAATTTTTCTTACACATTGGTTAGTTACAGTAACACATTTAAATTTTGAAGTTTGTTACACTTTGCTGCTTGAACTTTTTCCATATCACTTTTGCCATCTAAATTTTGAACAACTTGCAGTTTGGCACCTAGAATTATACATTTTCTGAAATTTTCAACATGTGACCTAAACATCCACTGAAAATTTTGAAACACTTAGCAATGGAGGTTTCAAACTGCATCTTTTGGGAAGTTCAAGTGGTAAAAGTATTAAGAACAAGAATTTGGCAAAACGGAAAACTCACAAAGTTTTGATGGGATACTGTAGTCACGCCAGAAAATAATGTTTATCAAATTTTGGATGGTGTTTTGGTATCGGGTGTTGAATCAGCTGGTATCTGCATGATGCTGAAAATTCTCACCTAATTCGCTTTGTACAGTTCATTTCAAAGTTTTGGAATTAGTTTCTGCATTTGAGGAAATATATTTCTTTTCTGATGTCTGGACATATGAATATGAATCAGAATTAAACTCTAATTAAGGATGTTGAAGTCCAGTTGGGAGTTCAATTTTTTATTTTTCTCTCGTCTAAATTTTACAAATTTTTAAAGATGTAGTAGATGAAGAAATGGTGAAGCAGGTTGCAGTTGGAACAGGAGTGTACGAGGACATATCATGCGGGCAAGTTCTCTTCAATAAAAGTTAAATCTTCCTTGTTATTTTTTGGTGATTGAATGACATTTCAAATTATGTCATGTACACGAACGATTAGTATTTGAAACAGCTGCTGGTTTTGATACAGGCTTGACATGGCTATTATATTGATATCTGTAATCTATTCAGTAGCGAAGAAATAGAAACAATTTATACATAGTTGTAATGTTTCCATATTGGGAGTCAAATTCTTTTTCTTGACTCGGATTTTGTAGCTATTGAGAAGAGGTTGATCAATCAAGCTTTTCTGTTTTCCTTAATAAGAAGGCAGACATTGAAGTAATTCTAAAGTTGATTGATTCGGCTCTTGTTTTGTAGGTTAGCTTTGAAGAGCATTGGTTACAAATCAGTCCCTGTGGATGGTTTACCCTTTGATATCTACAAAGGTCTGTTCAAGATTTCTATCATCGGTAGTTTGGAAGCTCCATAGTCTTAGACTTCAACTTTAAATTCTATTGTCTCCCTAATTGGGGGTTTCATATGCAAATGATAGTTATTACCGCACCTAATACTTTTTCCTGTTACTTTTCTAGGTATCATTCCAAATGATGGAGGCCGTGTACTAGCTGATGCTTTACACGGTCATCTACAACATGAGACAGGCTTATACGTGTGTGGGTGGTTGAAGAGAGGACCAACTGGGATCATTGGTACAAATCTTCACTGTGCTGAAGAAACTGTGAGTATATAAAAGAATTTGATATTTGCTCGTTTATCTTTTCTAGGAGACGATGGCGAGTTGAGGTGAGCCATCTTGATGGATGCATTTTACTATCTCGTGTTACATTTTTTGCCATGACCTATTTTTGCAGATCTCATGCATCTCAGACGACATAAATAGAGGAGTTCTAGCGTCTGCCTTGACAAAGCCAGGAAGAGAAGGGCTGAGGCAAGTGTTAGACAGTAGGAACACCAGAGTCGTCCCATTTGATGCCTGGGGAAAAATCGACTGCGAAGAGCAAAGGCGCGGGAGTTTGAAGAACAAACCTAGAGAAAAACTTGCAACATGGGAGGAGCTACTGGAAGTTGCCTGCGGATGAGGTAGTTTCTGATCCAGAAAAACATGCTAAATTTGAAACAAAGATACAACATAGTTTATAATGGCAGAATTTGACTTAAATGCAGACTGTAGGAATTTTTAAAAATAAATAAATAAATAAATAAAGTGGGAAAAAATCATTTTAATTTCCATTGTGGAAGTTCTAGCTGCTTTTGCTGTTGGGTTATTTATGGACACCTACCTTAAATGATTACTAGGTTGACTGCAAATTCGACCTTTCGCTGTATAATTCATGTTTTATACGAAGTGAAAGTATCTTTTGGCAGCATAATTACTACGTTCATACATATGGGGAGAGTATTTCCGTACCACATCAGTTTAATATGCAAATGAGACTGAGACTGAATTTATTAACTAGATCAGCTATAACTGACCTATTATATTATTTTGTGATTATTTAGTCCTATATATATTAATCTAGGAAACATATTATAGATTTGATTTTAAAAATATGACACCATAATTATTCATTAACATATTTGCATCAAAATTTTGGTAGCAATAATCTCCTAACTTTTGGAGAAGAAGAGATATATATATATATTTTATTTCTCACAATAAGAATAAGCTATTCATTAACTTTTTATTATAATTGTTTTAAATTTTTTTTAAAATAGATTAATTAATTTATTTTTCCCAACTTTTTTTCTTTTTTTCTACATTGGTCCTCTTTTTAATTTCTTTTTATCTTTTTTATTATATTTTTTCATCATGTAAAAAGTAGTTCAATACATCAGCCCTAGCATTATTATCCAAATTTAATTGATTTGATTTTTTTAGAGAATATTTAGTTTGAGTTTTTAACCAATCTATTATCAATTAGATAATTTCATGATTAATTTGTCCCTTTTACATATAATTTTAAGAAATATAATATTCAATTGATCCTTAAAAATACTCAATATCATGATTCATTAATAAATTTGAATCAAAATTTTGGATGAAAGAATCGTGCATTCTTCTTTGGTGAAATATGTTTTCTCTTTTTATATTTAATTTGTCATAATAATACAAACATGCATAATTTTTTTTTATAACAGTTTTATAAATTGTAGAAATGGATTATTCTAGTTTTAAAAATGGATAATTCTAGATTTAAAAATGAATAATTTTGGATTAATTTATTTATTTTTTTCCAAACCTTTTTTTTCATTTATATTTATAATTCAGTGCTAGCTCTTTAATTTCTTGAAGATAAATTTAAATAAATTCTAAAGAAATTGTATATTTTAGAATTAAACAAATCAAATCTAGATTTATATTTTTTAATATAGTAACATTTGTAACTTTTAATATATTAAAATGTTCTTTTCTACATTTTATGCATTTTTTTGAATCAGTAATATTACATTTTTAGTTTTATATTGTAAGTAATGAATCGATTTCTTTTAGAGTATATATAATGCAATCTTTTAATATGAATAACATATCATAATATATAATTAAAGTGTTTGTTCGAAATTTTAATATCAATTTCTCTAATAATCATATATATATATATATTTATTTATTTATTTATTTATGCAGTAGACATACTTGATGGATGAGAGCCAGATGATAGATGTCATGACACCGGGTTGCCCTATTATATTATTATTTAACACACTATTCACTATAATTACTAAAGTAATCATGAAATAATTTTATAATATATTAATAAATTGATAAATCTCGAAATTTTAGCGATGTTATATAATTCATTTAAAAAAAAACAAATTTCTGTAACCTTGTCAAATATATTCACTAGATAGATGTATACATGAGGATCATGTACCGTGTATAGACTCCACCTGTTGGGTCATCCATATTATGTTATCAATTTATAATAGAGTACTAAGTTGACAAATCTCAACATTATAGTAGTGTATTATATAATTTGAATTTTTTATAAATCTATTTTCGAACAATCTTATAAATATATGTACTAGACATACAATTGAAGGTCGGGTGATATGCATAGGCTCCCATTGCCAAGTGACCCATGTTTTGTTATATACGAGTGTACTAACAAGTTGACGAATTTCAAAATTTTAATGGTGTAGTATTGTATAATTGAAATTTTGAATATTAATTTTCATATAATCTTATCAATTTCTACACTAGATATACACTTGAGGGCCAAGTGTTGTGGACTTCCTTTGCTGAATGGTCCGTATTATATTAGTTAATATAGTAATAAGTTGACAAATCTCGAAATTATAGCTATGTATTATATAATTCGATTTTTAATATTAACTTTTCTATAATTTTATCAATTTATGCACTAGACATACACTCGAGGATCGAATTCCACGACCTCCCATCACCAAATAATCTATATTATGTTATTATTTAACACGTTATATACAAGAATTATGAAATAGTCTTGAAATGTTAATATAATATAATATAATATAATATAATATAATATAATATAATATAATATATTATAATATAATATGATACTTTATGCTTTTAAAATCAAAATATATTTAATAAGTGTATAAATTATTTTTGACTTTTTTTCATGTTTATTTTTCTTAATTTATTTCCATCTTTTTGTTAGAATTTTGAGTAGATATTATGATCGGGTATAAATCTCAATAAATAGTTTTCAGTATTTATTACCCGGTCATAATATCTACTCAAAATTCTAACAAAGAGATGAAAATATGTAAGAATTCCAAAAAAATTTCAAAAAATTTCTTTTTTGAAGCAAATAATTCTACCTTAAAACACAACGTAAATCGTCAAATTATCGCTTGATTAAGTAAGGTTGACAGGGGGAAAGGTACCCCACACGTAAATTTTCTTAAGCAATTTTCTTTTTGAAATTGGAATTGGCGATGCTATTAGTTCCTATTACCGTGAAAGGATAATCATGTAAAACAAAAATTCCACTGAACAATCATGTAAATTTATCACTACTAATTTATTATTTTCAAAGTAAAATAATTCTTTAAATGTTACATCCATCATATTTCTTCACATGCTTTATCACAATTGTGAATTACTTACTTGGTTTTACGAGAGCAGATGTCTTGGCCACTAATGACGGACATACAAATATAATTTTAGGGGAGCTAAATTCAATTTTTTTGAAATAAAATCAAAATTATAAAGTTAAAAAGAAATTGTGTGCGGCTGCTTAAAATTAGTCATATTCATATCTAGTGTAATTGGATTCTTGCACTCATAATTTATAATAGTATTGAAATACGAATATTATGGCAATTTGCACCCTCCACGCACCATATTTATATCAGATTTTTCATTTTATTTTATTGCAACATTTCCGAATGAGATCTCTTGTCTATTGAATATATTCAATGTGTGTATTTTTTTTAGTTACACATCTCACATTATGCACATGTGTATTATGTTCTTGCAAATAGGAACATTACCTTGTATGTAGACGAGATCACTACACCGTCACACAATGTGAGAAATATATCACATTGCATGTATAAGGGATTAAACCCAAAATCTCTCGATAAGAAGAGTCTTGCAATACCTCAACTTTGTCCCTCAACTTTGTGGTTTTGCGACACGAATCATATTGAGGGTTGGGGAACAGTAGATTTGAACTATAAACTTCATTGTTATGAAGAGGAGATCAATGATATCAACATAGCTACACGTTGCTTTTTTTTTAATGGTAGGATTATTTTGACAATTCTTATGCATTTAAGTGCTTGGTAATGGGAATCAAATTAAAAGAGAGAGATATAACTAAAAAGTTATTAATAAAGACTGTTTCACACAAATCAACTGTGGGCAAGTTTCTGTCATATTGTTTGGATAAGATTGCGATTTAGTTCATATCGGTACTTAGTGGGGATAGATATAAAAAATTGGTCAAAACAAAACACCAACAATATGGTAATATATATTGTTCCATTTCTTTTCTTTTTATTTAAGAAAAAGTACTTAGCAAACTCAAGGTGACATAGTTTGTATATATATAGAGTCTAAAAAAGTAATTTTTATCAACTTATGATTTGAATTTTGTCATGTGGTATTCCATTTCGAATGACCCATATTTTTGCAATACGTGCTATATAAAATTCAATTTACAAAAAAAATGATAATAACCCCCGAAAAAGTATTATCGATAAAAGTAATGACTAACCTTCTCACATTTGTCTACAAGTATTGGTCTAAAGTTGTTGGACTCAAGGAATGACACCAATATTTAACTTTCCATGTCAAGAGTAACAGTAAGGTTGCGTTGAATGGATTTCCGATTTATGTCGGAACAAAAATCATGAAAGCCTTGTTAGAATGTTTGAGAAAGTTATGTTCGAAATTTTAGAATATTAATGATCATATTACTGTGTATGTTATATATGTGCAGATGCTAATTCAATAAAAAGAATCATTTCAAAGTAGTTCCACTAATCCATATGTATGGATATATATATATATATATGGAGTATTTTATACAGATGACCAGAATTAATATAAAGAAAAGATTAATCAGTATTATTATTATTATTATTATTTGTTTTTCTTTGAGGAAGATTAATCAGTATTCTGTTGAGCTATACCTGCGAATATATTGATCATATGATAAAAACATACTCCATACATCTACCAATAACACACAATATTTGATGGGGATAGGTTTTAAGAAAATAGCTGGTAGATGTTGGTGGATTTGTTTTTAGTTGATAAACGGTATAACTATAAGTCATACTCCCACTATGTCGAAAAATGTGGTTTTTTTGTAAATAAGTAAAATATAAAGTAAAGTATGATATCATGTTTTAAAAAAGAAAGTTGCATACTTTTCGTGAACATCCAATATAACAAATCTTGTATATTTTTCGTGAGTGGAAGAAGTAATAAAATTTTCTTTTATGTTTGTCACCTAAATAAAGAAGAAGAAAAGAACATTAATTGTGGCAACTCTTTGATAATTAACAGAATAACTGGCACAATTTAAGATTGTGATAATGTAACTGATTCTGGCGCATAAACTAATCTAATGGGCCTTTTCTTTGATACCCAATATTTATTGGACTGGAAAAATTTTGCAACTTTAAGTAATTAAGTAGAGTGATTTGTTTTCTTCTAAAAGCTGAAGGAGGTGATATTTTTCCAATTTAGGAATATCCAGAAATCACATTATTATCAAGAATCTAAGGTCTAATATAGGATAATAATTAGGGGTGATTATTCGGTTAGTCGATTGTCGGTTAACCGATAATCGAACCGATTAAGGTTGGTTATTGGTTAACCGAAAATTTCGGTTTCTGTTCGGTTCCGGTTAGCGCTTAGATAAAAATTCAGTTATCATTTATAATCAATAACCGAGCGGTTATAACCGAATAACCAAAAAACCCGATATAAATGATATTAATATTAATTTTATGTTTAAAATGCATTTTTAGCCCAGTTTGTTAGAGTGCTGCTTCTCATCCACAAAGACGCAAGATCGATTCCTTGTGCCCTCACTTCCATTTTTCATCAGCTTCAGTCTCATTCATTCCCACTTCTCCCCAACCTTTTATTTACTCGCCCCTCACAGCCCACATCGCTTGTTTAACGAAAGACAAAGCATAAACTGCTGTTATAAAGCCTCATTCCCAGCTTTTCACTTTCTCACCTTCATAGCCAACCCACATCAATTGTATAGGAAAGGGACATGAGATAACTTCTATTATTAATAGTGGGAGTTTATTTTTTTTTCTCATTCATTTTTCCCATATCTATAGGTGAAGAAAGTAAAATGAAATAGTTTCACTATAAATAGTGGGCCTTATTTTTAGTTATTTATTTTTAACGTGTGATAAATTTCCCGTATTACAAAATAAATTTCATTATTAAAATTTTGTATCACGTATTTAACTTTTTTCTCTTAATGTTTATAGACCCCTAGAGAAGCATCGGAAACATAAATTTGAGTAAATATTACATTTCTTTTAATTTAATGATTAATTGATCTTCAATTTCTAGCATTACAATATTTATATAGTGTGATATATAAGTTGAAAATGCAGCTTTTATTGATGAGTTAAATTATTAAATATTAATACACTAAAATAATTAGCATTATGAATCTTCATTCTGAGCCCAGAAATAGACCAAGCAAGAAGAGAAGGTTGATGATTGGAAGAGAGATCCAAGAAAAGAACAACTAGGAATAAAGAGGGAAAAAGCAAAGGAATTTGCAGACAAAGGTGATTCTCACTATGTTAAATTCCCACAATTTTTTTATCACTCTTAATCTTAAATAATCCAAAAGGACTACAACTGTCCATAATCAGCAAATTAATTTGGGACGAAGGTAGCTTATTCTAGAATCTCCAAAAAAAAATACTTTGAGTTGCCTGAAAGTGACTGAAAGCAGAGTTCAATATGGACATAGAGCCCTTTTATGTTATCTCTAAAGATAGGATAAAATTTAATTTTTAAATGCCCTTTTCGAATTTTATTCCGACTTATTTAAGTAGTATAGTGGTTGACTGAATTTATTCAGAAAATATTGTAAAATTAATTCAGAGTTTTTTTTCCCACAATCTAATTTCAACAAAAAAAAAAAGTGGAGTTATAAAATATTAGGAAAGGATAATATTTTGCAATCAAAATGAAATTAAGAAAAACTAGTCTTTAGCCTTAAGCCTTTTGGGTTGGTCGAACTACAAAGTAGTCCGTTTTCTCTTATGGTAGGTGATCCAATTATTTTTGAATTTAAAATAAAAGTATTTAGAGTGCAAAAGTAAAATAAGAAGTTTTAGCATTTTAAATAGGAGCCACCTTATACCAATATGCATTACTTTTTGTGAACTATTAATTTAATTTCTCTATTAAATAAGCATACTTTTTGAAGTGCAAATGTTATAGAAATAGTTACTGGGCACGGTAGAAACTCTACTTCAAAATAAAGTATCATTGCATTAATATATAGCAGCTGCACACTTAAGGCTCGTTTGGTAGCAATGACAGGATAAGACGAGATAGTTAAAGCAAGACGGGCCGTAAGATAAGAATGAAGATAATAATCAAGATAAGGATTTAGTGTGTATGTTTGATAGATAAGATAAGAATTAAGATAAAAATGAATAAAGTGTTTGGTTGTATAGGTTATATTATAGATAAAGTGTTAAATGACAACTTTACCCTTTTTCAAAAAAATAATATATTTTTAATGTTAAGAATTAGTAATTATCTTAATTCTTACTTACTAAAATAAATTACTAATTCATTAATTAATAT
>JAYDZE010565393.1:0-12323 GCA_034509125.1 Monilaria moniliformis
TTGGAAGAATGGTTGCTAAATTGGCTCATGCCAATCCAATGACAGTTCTTCGAACAATTGTTCATCAGGTAATATACTTAGCTGAGTCGATTGGTTCAGTTAATACTTGGCCTTTAACTAAATGAGTATTTGACTACTTTACTGTGCAGATAGAGGCTTACAGGGATATGATCACTCCAGTTGTCGATGCATTCAAGTACTTGACACAGGTCTATCATCTATGACTTTATTCTTCTCTCTCCATCTTGTATTCTTATTTATTTTGTTGCAACTTATTCACCAAAGTATTTGTATCTGATATGAGTATGCAGGTTGGGTTTTGGATTTCTAGTTTTCTTTGCTGTTTTTTATTACTATAAATAAAAAAAATTGTAAGTTCTAAGTTTGGACATTTTTAATTCAGCATTTCCTATGCATTTGAAGACATTGGAATTGGAAAATACATTTCATGATTTCATGGGGCCAGTGTGTATTTCCATAATGGTAGCAAAGAAACACCATTGTTATTTTGGGATTAGATGACCAGACCACCCGTACCCTGACTTCCTCTCCCCGAGAAGGAGACATATGTATATGTGGGTGTTTATGGGGGTGGGGGTTGGATGCTTACCAAAATTGTATTCTGCCAATGACTGGATGAATAATTCTTTCAGGTGAATGAAATTGCAGATACTGCCAATTCACCTGAAGGGTGTTACTAATAAGTGAATCATTAATTAAGTTTCTTTCTCAACAGCCTAAACCTGAAGGATATTTTATTTGGTCTGCCTATTATTTTTGTGCTATGACGTGCACAGTCTATTAAATCAGATAATTTCTGTAGTTTGCCCACTTTTTGTGCTGTGAGGTGCAAAGTCCATCAAATTGGTTTTGTAACTTGATTTCTAGTAATAGTATTCAAGACTTAAAGCTAAAGTCTAAGACTCTAAACACATTCTTTTCATACTTCTTTGCATCCTTTGCCTTTCCACAAATTAGTGTCAGTGATGCACATTACCACAAAGAAGTTGCTCTTATTTCTTTTCTCGTGTCCTGGCAGAATTTACTTTAGCATCAAGTATTTTCTGTAAATGATCTGATTTAGTTTTCACACCCTTATCGTTTGATTATTTCTAATGCTTTCTGCTTTTTTAACAGCTCGAATATGATATATTGGAGTATGTTGTGATTGAACGCTTGGCTCAAGGTGGACGTGAAAAGCTAAAAGATGATGGTCTCAATTTATCGGATTGGCTCCAATCTCTGGCATCATTTTGGGGTCACTTGTATGAATCTTTTTCACCACTATACAGCTTTGATTTGCTTGTTATATGTTTACGATATACTGCTGATTTTTCTTCTTCCTTATTGAGCATGTGATGCCTTTGAAATTTGTTTATTTGATGTGCATTGTCTTTACATGCATCCAAATGGTTTGTTTGGTGAATATATACTAGTTTTCTCTGTGAAGTGGTTGCTTCAAATTCATAAAATTTCTAGTTTTCTACTTTATATTTTACCCTTTCTATTCCTTTTTTAATATGTTCTTCAAGGTGTTGGATTACATTCATATGTTTTCTCTTTGCTTTTGGTGTTTTTCTGGGAAATTTTTTGTCTAGGGAATTGTGTCGTAAGTATATAAACAATTTAGTCTAAATGTGATCTATTATTTCTGCAAAGAACTTAGATGTCCACGACTAATGCTCCACCCAGTTTGCGGGTTGCTGATTATTTTCTGGAGAAGCTGGTTAGTGGGAGCTGGAGATGTGGTGGACTTGGCAGATTGAATGTTGATTGGCTATGCAGTTTGCCTTTCTGTTTTGCACTTACACCGATCAGAATAAATCTGATATCTTAGACAGAGAAATGCATGTTTAATTTGGGGTTAAAGAAGCCTGTCTGAGGGGCAAGGACATGCCTTAATCCTTCCTACCCACGTAGTTTCTGTTTTCTCTCTTGACGCCCAACTATTGTCTTGAGGAGGTTGGGTGGGCTAGCTACTTTGACTAGTGGAAGATTGTCACTTTCGTATTGGAACGGATTTGCTGGTGTTGGCTAGATTTTGTCATCCTGGCGTTTATGCTTCATTAACACCAGAAGGCTCTAGCTATTAGCTCATCACCTCAAAAGATGGGTGGAGAGTAAGACATCTTTAACCTCTTAGGTGAACAAATTTGATCATAATGTGGACTGTTATTTTGAGAATGGGGTGGCTAATGTCATCGCTAAGAATATTCTTTTGTCCATTAGACGTATCTGTTTTGCCAATGAGAGTGATAGCCATACCAAACGGAGTATATTGAGTACTGAAAAAGTAATTAATTTGTCGGGGGTGCTGTAAACACTTATGGCCATACTCTGCTGCATTTCTTACTTATTTGGACATCCATGCATAAGTGGCAATTAAAAGGTGGAGTTCAGATTGCTGTGTTGGAGACAATGAATTTTCCAAGTGATTTTCTACCCCTCTTACGTGTTGATTGCTTATTGCCGTGGAAAGAATGACCAAGAACTATTACTCTTCTGTTTAACCCCTCAAGGTGGCATTATTGGTAATGTTTAGCATATGAGTCATCAGTATGCAATCCTGTGAATGAGAGGATGTATTGGAGTTCTGTTGAAAGACATATTCTTTAGCACTTCATCTTTCTAGCATGTAATATTGGGGTTAATTGGGAAGATCAAATCAGTCTTCTTTCTGCCATTGGTGCTTTGAAGAAGGGCGCTCTTGTTTTTGTTGTGCATCATCCACCAAAGCTCTGAAGTTTCGATGTCCAAATGAATGTAAGAGATTGAGAGGCATTTGACAGAAACATGAGTTTGATGTCAAGGCTAGTAAGTTGTAAGATTTATGAACATTTAGATGTTAGATATACATTCTATACAATATTATATTACCAGCTAATATTAATTAAACAAATTCTTGATTTTATCACCAGTTTCTGTTTCTGTGCTCCACCTTCCTGTTGCGGTACTTGCACTGTGATTAGAGTGAGTAATGTCTTATTGGTTCTAAGATGACAAATACTTGAAATATTTATTTTAATGATTAATGAATATCAGGTAACCTACAATCATAACATTAGGCATTTCTTGTTAGTGTCCATATTGAAGAATACTAATAGTCTTTACATATCATTGGGGTTCTCTTGCTTGTTTGATGTTGGTGGAAGGGTGGTACTGGAATAGAGGTCTAGTGTTTCAATGAATTAATCTGTTCATAGTGAAAGTATGATATCCTTGTTGGAGTCGATGATGATATAACTATAAAACTATTTTGCATGTTATCGATTGTTACCCAGTGTGGGTGAATATAAATTTTCATTTTGTACATCTTTCTGACTATATGGTAGATTGGTCTACTTATCCTATTAGATGAAAGGATATTCCTTCAGTCATTTAGACGGAGTATGCCACAGAGATTTCGTTGGGAACTACTGCTCATATTTTCTGCTTGCATCTTCAATTTTGTTACCCTTTTTTTATTTTGAGTTGGTTGCTAGCCTGTGTTATATGCTGGCAACTTGTAAATGCTATACCCGAATCAGCCTTTTCTGAGCTGGTATGGACCATATTTTCCCATTCAAAGTTGATTCTACCTTGGATCAGGATAAGTGAAAATCTCTATTATGCAGTAATGAAATTAATGATAATGATCCTGAAAACTTAATCTTTGCTTTAGATTATAGGCTGTTAGCATGCTGATGGTAGGTAGATGAAAGATTAGTGATTAAAAGTTATGATTATAATTTAATTCTATCATAACACAAAAGATTAACACTAAAGATTAATGTGAAATTGCAAGTTTGGCTCACAAACCTCACCTTTTGGCTTTGGCGGCTGTCCCCATCTCTGAATATCTTTAATAGTTTGTTTTATAAGGAATTTTCCTGAAGAGACTGGAACTTTGAACTTTGTTTCTCTAAGCCATAAGTTCTGAATGATCTTATGCAAAGTATTTTCTTAGATACGCAGCTGGTTTTGCTGTGGTGCTATGTAAATCATAACCACAAAGTTTAAACATTTTCTATATTTTAAATGATAATCAAAAGGATAACCTGTGTTCAAACTTGCTATATAGCTCATTAAACCTATACATACTCTTTCCTTGAATTATAGGGTATTTTAGTATTTTGTAAACTCTTATAAATCCTGTTGTTGAGTCCATTATTTTTTTTAGGTGATTGTTACTTGATTATTTTTGAGTTTTTCTGTTGGCTTTAGATATAAGGTCTGGCATATGGTTAAGGTTCCTTATTTTATTTTAGGTGTAAAAAGTATCCATCAATGGAGCTCAGGGGCCTTTTCCAATATCTTGTCAATCAGTTAAAGAGAGGCAATGGGATTGAGCTTGTCCTCCTGCAGGTTGTAATTTCCTGATTTTTGTCAGTACACGTTTATTGCTAAAGTATATTGTGTTTTATAGACTCGGGAATGCTCCATGGTTTGTTATACAAAAGATGTGTTTCTCATCTCATACTTGTTACTGAACATTTGCATACGTGTTGTCATGGATTCTCTACAGGAACTAATTCAACAGATGGCTAATGTCCAATACACTGAGAACATGACTGAGGATCAATTGGATGCGATGGCAGGAAGTGACACACTCCGTTATCAGGCAACATCATTTGGCATGACAAGGAATAACAAGGTGCTTTACATGCTGAGTCAACTCACTGTAGCTCATTTGTGAATTTAGTATTTGACACTAGTCGCTATCCTTCTTACCCACGACAACAAGCATATTGGCTATATATGCTTTATATTTTTCTCCTCACTCTGATCATAAGTGTGTCATTGAGCAATGTGTCGAGGTAGCTGCTTAGCGAATGTGATGTTGGTTGAATTGTGAAATAGTCAGTAGTCAGTACCACTCTAAATGCCTGTGCATCTTGAAATTTAATTTATAGATTTTAAGAGGTCTTCCTCTATGGTTACAGGCGCTGATGAAGTCCACGAACAGACTCAGAGATTCTTTATTCGCAAAGGAAGAACCCAAATTGGCCATTCCCCTTTTGCTCTTGATAGCTCAGCATCGTTCTGTGTAAGCTCTCTAGATTTTGGTGACATTCTGGACTTATTTTACACATTTACATTGATTGCCAATGAGTGGTCTCAGTTATGTAACAATTTTCTAATGCTGTGTAATTCTCCTGCATTGCAGGGTTGTTATTAAAGCAGATGTGCCTTATATAAAAATGGTCTGTGAACAGTTTGATAGATGCCATGGGACCCTTCTGCAGTATGTGGAATTTCTCTGTAGTGCGGTGACACCTACATCAAGTTATGCTTTGCTAATTCCCACTCTTGATGAACTTGTGCATCAATATCATCTCGATCCCGAGGTCTCTTCATTTCTTTTTTGATTCTTTGGAACTCTTTCTTGTTTGTTTGTGTGAAGTTGTTGAAGTTATGCAAGTTTAATTGCAGAACAAAATTGCTCAAGTAAATAATGAATCTAGTACTTAAAGCATTGCTGTTCCTTTCTGTATATATAGGTCGCCTTTTTGATTTATCGGCCAGTGATGAGACTCTTCAGGTGTCAGAATAGTTCCAGTTCCTTCTGGCCTTTAGTGTGTAAGGAAGCAGAGGACCCTGCGAGTGCTGACAAGGAGCCTGAAGCTTCAGATTTGTTCTCGACATTGGCTCTGGATCTTGGATCTGCTCGCAAGCCTATATCGTAACCATTCTGGCTATCTCTTATCTTCTGATTTTTACTTTTAGTTCAATTACCAATGTTCTTTTGTTATTAATATTGGTAACACTATAACAGCATGTTGCTAGGTGCTGAAATTAATAGGTTATCTTTTGCACATACCTTGCAGATGGCTCAATCTTCTTGACACTGTCAAGACAATGCTGCCTCCAAAAGCATGGAATAGCTTGTCTCCCGATTTGTATGCTACTTTCTGGGGTCTTACATTGTATGATCTCCACGTACCGAGAAATCGTTATGAATCTGAAATTGCAAAGCTGCATGGATCTCTTAAAGCTCTTGAAGAACTTTCTGACAATTCTAGTTCTGCAATTGCTAAGAGGAAAAAAGATAAGGAAAGAATTCAAGAGTCTCTTGATCGATTATCTACAGAACTTCAGAAGCATGAAGAACATGTCGAGTCTGTACGACGTCGACTTGCTCATGAGAAGGATACATGGTTGAGTTCATGCCCAGATACCTTAAAAATCAACATGGAATTTCTGCAGCGTTGTATATTTCCTCGCTGCACGTTCAGTATGCCAGATGCTGTATATTGCGCCAATTTTGTAAATACACTTCATTCCTTAGGAACTCCGTTCTTCAACACTGTAAATCACATCGATGTTTTGATATGCAAAACATTACAACCGATGATATGCTGCTGTACTGAGTATGAAGTGGGTCGACTTGGGAGGTTCTTATTTGAGACACTGAAAACTGCTTATCATTGGAAGGTCCGAGTTTATTGTTGTAATTAGTTTTATTGTGATTTCATTAAGTCAGTACACCACTAGCAGATTTTTATATTTTGCTTTTTTTGAATGCTTGTATACCTTGTCTGCAGAGTGATGAATCAATATATGAGAGGGAGTGTGGAAACATGCCAGGATTTGCTGTCTATTATAGATATCCGAACAGCCAGCGTGTCACCTATGGTCAATTTATCAAGGTAAGTCGGTGTATAACTGATCATTTTCTCTTGAGTCTTCAAGTTGGTCTCACTTTGGATGTCACCTCTCCCTCTGAATCATGTTGTTGTTGATCACCATCCACCCATTATTAAGTTGATCCTCCATATGTTAACTAAGCAGATATTCAATCAATTGAATAATATATGAGTACACTGTACGTACACCATCACCCTTTTGTAGACCTGAACACCAACCATCACTTTTGCCATCCTTAGCCTACAACTATATACTGGAGAATGAGATTATATTGGTGTTTTCATATCTTCCTTCAGTTTCTTTTTCCACGTCTACTAAATCCAGTATATTCTTGCTTGAAGGTACATTGGAAATGGAGCCAACGGATCACTAAGCTGCTCATTCAGTGTTTGGAATCAACTGAGTATATGGAAATACGGAATGCCCTCATTATGCTGACTAAAATCTCAAGTGTTTTTCCTGTTACTCGTAAGACTGGCATCAATCTTGAAAAGCGGGTAAACTTTTGGTTTCTTCTTGGACTGCTGTTCCTAGATTTGCACGAGTCAGGCTAAGGACAATCTCGTTTTATTTTGCATAGGTGGCCAAAATAAAAAGTGATGAAAGAGAGGATCTCAAAGTTTTAGCAACAGGGGTTGGTGCAGCATTGGCTGCTAGAAAGGTAAACTATGAAACACATTTTGTTATTAAAGTCGACCAAGCCAACAAAGTAGAAGTTGTTTTTCCTATTTCTTTGGTGGTCTTAAGGTAATTTTCGTTTTTGGCTACATGATGAGCAGATTTCCAGTGAGAGATGTAATATTCTATGGCTAGTTTTTGCATGTGCAGTTGCTATAGAACTGGGACATGTGCTTGCTTGATTAGTTAAATTTTGTTTTGAGTTTGCTTCACATCATTGTGACCTAGCAGTATACTTTCCAGATTTCCAGCATTGTGGATATTTTACAGCAATTTAGTTATTTACTCAGAAGATCTATGAGTTGATTTCTATCTTGCTTTCTGTTGGCAGCCTTCATGGGTTACAGATGAGGAATTTGGCATGGGTTATCTAGATATAAAGGCTGCTCCAGCCCCTGCTTCCAGGTCATTATCATTGAATGCTAACACCCTGCAAAATGGGGCTGTTTCACAGGCTGAGCAAATGGGGGGCAGAACTGTTTCTGTGGGAAACATGCTTTCGGATTCTGGGAATCTTGGCAGAGATTCTAGAAGAACAGATGGTAATATAGAAAGATAAAGTTGACTTGCTGAAATCCGATCCAGCTTAATTGAAAGTTGAAAGTCTGGGATCATAATGTGTCTGATCAATGTTTTCTGCTGTCAACTGATTTGCATTCTCAGTTGACAATCTAAAACAGGTGGATGAATCAGCAAACAAACAATGGGAAGAGAACTCAAAAGCTAAAGAACCTGAGGTAAGTACCAGAGAACTTCTAGAGCTGTATGCCCTGACATTTTCCCTTTCATTATTTTGTAAAACTACTTATTTTCTGTTTAAATATTAACTTATGGATACAGACAAGGCCTGTGGTGAAAAGGTCTTCAGCAGCTGGATCCCTTGCTAAGCAGGCGAAGCCAGATCTTGCTAAGGAAGATGATAAACCCATAAAAAACGTTGGCAGAGCTTCAGGTTCATCCTCTGGTGATATTTGTGTATATATACATATATATCTTCTTATCCCCACAGATAGCTGACTAGTTGGAGTTGCTAACATTTCTTCTGCAATTTTAGGAAATGCTGCCACGACTGCTTCTTCAGCTAAAGTGACTAACTCATCCACTAGATCTTCAGACTTTCATTCTGAAACAAAGGTGGAGGTCACAAATTCAAAATCTTCTGATACAAAGATTCATGGAGGGAAAGATGAGGGTATTGAATACTCTGAAGTGAAACAATCATCTTCTAGGTCTACACATTCTCCTAGGCATGAGAATCTTATTGCAACTTCTAAGTCTACTGAGAAACCTCAAAAAAGAACCAGTCCTGCTGAAGACCTTGACCGGCTAAATAAACGCCGCAAGAGCGACATTGATTCAAGAGATACGGACAGTGGTGAGGTTCGATTGTCTGAAAGGGAGAGGTCAAATGATTTGCGAGTTATGGATAAACTTCACATGGCAGCATCTGAGAAATCAGGCTCTGATGAACAGGTCAGTAGCAGGGTTACAGATAGGGCAGTGGATAAATCAAAAGAAAAGAGCAGTGAAAGATATGATAGGGATCATCGGGAAAGAGTAGAGCGCCCTGAAAAGTCACGTGGCGATGATTTTTTATCTGAAAAATTGAGAGATAGGTCACTGGAAAGGCATGGAAGAGAGCGTTCAGTTGAAAGAGTACAAGAAAGAGGTGCTGACAGGAACTTTGATAGACTGGCCAAGGATGATAGGAATAAAGATGACAGAGGCAAAGTAAGGTATAATGAAGCATCTGTTGAGAAATCACATGGAGATGAAAAATTTCATGGGCAAAGTTTGCCTCCACCTCCACCTCTGCCACCTCATGTGATCCCCCAATCTGTTAATGCCAGCAGCAGGAGAGATGATGATACTGATAGGCGATTTGGAAATGCCAGGCATACACAAAAGCTTTCACCTAGACACGATGATAGAGAAAAGAGAAGATCTGAAGAGAATGCTTCAGTTTTACAAGATGACACAAAACGGAGACGAGACGATGAATTTCGAGATAGAAAGCGTGACGAGCGTGATGCAGTGTCAAGCAAGGTAACTGAAAGTGTCACTCTTCTTCATTCTTTTGCTATGCTTGGATGATCTTTTTTACTAATTTTAGAACATCCAAAGTTAAACATTAAGCTTCCCAGGAAAGTGCTTTTAGATGAGGCGGTTATATCTTTAGATTAAATGTGAAATCATAGTAATCTCTAGGTTTCTTATATGTTCTAGACTTCATATCTTTGATATATGTGTAGATGGATGAGAGGGAGAGGGAGAAAACAAACACTAACAAGGAGGATGTTGATTTAAATGCATCCAAGAGACGGAAACTCAAAAGGGAGCATATGACGTCTGAAACTGGAGAGTATTTACCATCTGCACCCCCACCTGCTCCTGTGTCAGTTAGTTTGCCGCAGACGCATGATGTCAGAGACAGGGTTGACCGCAAGGGGGCTATAGTGCAACGCCCAAGTTATGTTGAGGAGCCCAGCCTACGGGTCCACAGCAAAGAAGCAGCCAACAAAACCCGCCGTGATGCTGATCCGTATCCTTAATCTCTTTATTTTGAACTTGCGCCCTTATATATTCTTGAAAATAATTTTCTTTGATTGTGCGTTCTAAGTTAGATTTTTGCAGCCTTAACTTTGGATTTCAGAATGTATGATAGAGAGTGGGAAGATGACAAGAGACAGAGAGCTGAACCAAAGAGGCGGCATCGCAAGTAGAGAAATGTAATTATTCAGGAAATGAAGCTTGCCAATTGGAAGGGGAAAAGGTCCCTAGTGTTTGTTTTTGCATCCTGGCAATGGCATTGCTTGCTCCTAGTTTTTTATGTTGATTATTTCAAGGAAAAATATTTCTGACTTTCATGGGCTTAAATTTAATAGAGCAAGCCCCCCTAAAACAGCAAGTATTATGTACATTGCCGTGCAAAAGATCCACATGGATAATGTAGAATTTGATCGTTCAAGGATGTAACATTTTTGCCTTATTCTCTTCTAATGATTATTCAGGTCGAGAAAAGGATCACAATATATCATGTTTCTTATAGTTTAAACCGTTGCATTTTTTATTTTTATTTTTTATGTTTATACTATTACTTTTAACTTTCTCCTTGTCGAGCATAAATTGAAAATAGAATCATAATCACTCTTAAGATATCCAGTCGACTTTGCTTTTGAAACATTATATTTGAAGAACAGAAAAATAAAGAAATCATGCGCAAGCAGTAGCAGCATCATGGACCTCCTCAAGCCATGGGTGGTGGTTCTGCAATGGCGTATTACTATGAATTATATTAATGGATTCAGAGTTTGAAAATTGTGGCTTTTTTTTTTTTTTTTCTATGGGCGAATCTAAGATAAGGTTATCGAAATGAGATTCTTTTTTTTAGATTACATAAATGGATAAGACGCGTCACAGAGTTGCGTCTTTACTCGAGTGTGACATGCATATCCCATGAAAGAAGTGTCTCAAGATCACGTCTCCTTAAAGACACAAATAGTATACACGTTTCGCCTAAGGATGCGTTTCTGGCTTGCGTCTTCCTTAGAGAAGACATTATGCATTCTTCCACTTCACAAACAGACGCAAAAAAATATTGCCTTCTTCCATTTCTCGTGAATTTGTCAAATTGTTCTAGCAATCTCGTGAAATTTTGTTCTGCATCTCAAGGTATGTTATGTAGTGTATCTTACAAGTTTCTTTAGTGGGAATTTTTACATATTTTGTAAATTTTGATAGATTTAGGGTTTAATTTAATGTTGGGAAACTCTAGACAAATCTAGGATTTTTGATAAATCGAGTGTCTTTAGGAACATGTTTGGATGATATATTTTGTAGAGATGCTAATAATTTTTTTTTTTGATAAATCAAGGATTTAGGATCATGTTGTGAAATTTTGATAAACTTAGGATTTATTGTTAAATTTAATATTTATGACATATTTAAATGATATATTTTGTATAGATGCTAATAATTGATTTATTGCAGTAATTATGTCGTTGTTCGTGAACTTATATTGGGGTGGTAATAATTCACATTACAGGTACAAGTATCGCTTATGATCCACCATGTTTGAGAGGATACATTATATTGACTAAGAATGTTTCATATGATGAGTTAGTTTCTATGATTTGTGAAATGATTGGAATAAATATGAATGAGCATAAAGTAAAAATAACATGGAGACATGTTGTAGTTCTCGGAAATGGGTACAATTATATAGGCACACCACTTGATGACAGATGCATGCAATATATGTTTAGTGAGACTGTATACTTAGGTCAAATTGAACTGCTTATTGATTTTCCAATGATTACATGACAACAATTCCAGCCTATCATTACTTATGAAGTTGGGATGTCTGTGATGGACGAATATCTAAGTTTCTCATATGATCATATGGTTATCACAAAGAAAGCGAATCTTGGGACGAGGTGACAATTAGATGTTGGAGGCATAAATTTGACCTATAATCTTCATGAAGACAACACGTTACGCTTCCAGTTATACCTTGTATACTACCCAGATTCAGATATGAGATTTGGATTGGGTATAGGAAAGTGATCTCCCGCTCTTTGGATGCAGAAGCCACGATGCGAGCTATCAATTTTGAAGAAGTCCATACTTATTAGCACGTGGTTGGTGATAAACATCTTCCATTCAATGACCTCCCAATCACAGGAGTCAATCCCGCAATGTTCAGCTATAATAGTGTCGCGGCCTCACTTTATTAAGGATAATAAAGCTCGGTTATCGTGACTGGGGTGGGAATTAAGAAGCGGGGTTAGAAAGGGGGTAACAAACTTGGTACTCGTCTCAAGGATACCAATGACTTCATCGAATAGAATTATATCGATTTCTCGATATTTCAAGTGAAATAGTCTTACAATGATAAATCAGAGTCTTGGGAGGAATACAAATCATCCATCCCGAAATTCGTACTTAAGCGCAGCGGAAAAATACATTGAAACGGTGCCATGTATGAAGACATGCACCTCCGAGAATCTTGTCCAATA
>JAYDZE010565404.1:0-12323 GCA_034509125.1 Monilaria moniliformis
TCAAAACCCTAATCCCCCAAATTGTGCCACATGCATCACTGGCACTGCTGCCACATTCCCCTCAACTTTGGCACTACATCACTTACCTAACTTATTTTGCTGGCGTTCTACATTGATGCTTCCATCACATTTAATACCTTTATATATATAAGCTGGCTACCTCCTTATGGGGGAGAATTATTTTTTAATGAATTTTTCCCTTTGTGAGCGTCTTTTCGTTTTTATTTTCTTGCAGTAGTCTTGTGTTTGAGATATATATGTGCGCCGTTTTTTTGAGTTATAATTCACACTCACGCGTATGACCCCCAACTTACTAGTTGGAAATCTATGTGTGTCGTATTTTATAAGTTTAGCATACATGCAAAAACATTGAATACACTTTAATCTTTATTGTTATAAAAGAAAATATTCGTTTATACTAATATATCTATTTTGCTTGTATTTTTCATTAATCCCTTCAAAAGGGATTTGTAATATATTTTGTAATTATTCTTCATCTAAAAAAAGAAAAGAAAGAAAAGAGATGGTCCGCGCGGTGCGTAAATAAAAGTTTGGTGGGCGAATTTGGCTTTAGTTTTTGGCAGCATATGGAGAGAGAGAGAGAGAGAGAGGCACTTTTGCTCACAAAATATGGAGAAAGAAAAGGCAATGTGATGCGTGTAAGACAAGTAAATTGATCTAACTAATTCTACTATTACTACTATTTTTGGACATAATTTTTTGCAAAAGCTCGTGCTTTTTTCCTGCTGGATTAACAACATTATATATACGTCTCTTGTGGTTTTGTGCTCTAACAATCATGTTTTCCTCAAAAAAACAAAAACAAGAAAGTGTGTGTGGCTGCATGCTTCCTCAAGAAGATACATTAGGGAATGCATATTCTGTACAGTCTTTTTGTACTTGTTTATACTATAACATGAGCTTATGTTTACAAGTACTGATTGGGTTAATTATATTACAAATTCTATGTTAAGTGCATGTTTAGTAGAAATATATTGGACTCTTTATTAAGAAAAAGGACTTGTTCTCAAAGTAAGGAGATGCATGCATGATGTGCTATTAGAGAAAAAAAGTTGAATGTTAATTCATTAATCTGCTGTAACATCTTTACCCTCACTTTGAATATAAAACATCTTAGTGTATTAATTGAGCTAAAACCAATCACAGGTAAGCATTTAATAATCATATATACCGAAGAGTGTCTAATTATAATCATCACAAATCAAGTCGCGCAAAATACTCAAAATCCGAATATTCGAATCGAATTAAATCGAAATTTAAAATTTGGTTCATTTTTTTCGTTTTAGTTCGGTTTAGATTTTTTGCGAATTTCATTTTTTGATCCGTATATATTTTAAAAACCTAAAAAACGAAAACCGAATTTATATTTAATATTAATATATATTTCGGATTTTCCGGGTTTTTTTATATTTTTATGCAATTTCCATTTGGATAGATTGTCATAGTTCGGATTTCGATTTTTCTAGTTCAGTACTCGGATAATTCGATCCAGTTCTATTTCAATATTAAATAAAATTAATTTTTTGAATCGGTTTGGATAAAAAATCGAACTGAAAACTGAATGCTCATCTTTAATATATAAACTATAGGATCAAGAACTATAGTGACCGATTAGAATAATGAGCTAGAGATTTTTAAAAAAAAAATTGTGCACGAAAATGTCACTACAAGGAGGAATGACAGGCTGCATTGCATAACTTGATAGATCCATGTTTGTAGGGTAATATAAATATATTAAGACAAGTTAGGGGGTGGACCACTATTTTATATGACCTAAATAAAACAAAACGAGGATTAATGTCACATGTAAGTAGAGGATAGTTGCTGGAGAATGGAATGTTGAGCTTACAAAACAAATACCCTTCTTGTCCTTTGCTCCATTTTCCAAAGGAGATTGTGTTCGCTTCTCCCCATATACAGCACTACATGTGAATTGCTTTTAAGGTTATTTCATTTGTCACCACATATCATTTCTGCGCTAATAATACCCATCAAAATGTGAAATACTTTTTTCTTTTTCTTTTTTCAAATTATACAGTAAACGGACAGGTGTGAGTTGCTGCTTCGTTTTGGTTAACTAACTAAAGCAAAACTTGACCTGCGTTTTGCTAAAATATTATTATTTATAGATAATTAACCAGATTTGCATTGAGTTTAGGGTTTAATCAAAGTCATTATAGAAGAATTAACTGCACTTAAATTCCCTTTTAAGTTTTAATCCAACCATCACTCGATCTCAGACTTGGGTTGGGAAGTTCAATTTTGGAAGATAGGGCATTATAATTTTAATGAAATATTCGAATAAAAGATAATTTTAGCAAATATATCCAGTTTTATATAAAACAAAAAAGAATTGCATTCAGCCTCCAGATTTTGCCAAAAATCCACCTAAGCACTTACTGATCTAAAGCGTGGATACCAAATAAGGAGTTTCTGCGGGAAAGACGTTAAGTTTTATGTAAAAATTACGAAATTACCCCTAACGATCGGAAGAATTTACATTTCATATCCCGGAAAGCCACCGAAACAACTCACTGATCTCCTCTCCCACGCGGTTCGCCTCCAGATCGTCGACAACGGCGGCGGCGGCGACAGGGTCGCTCCGCCGGCTGCTGTCGGAGAAGAATCTTCCCGAGCTTCTGAACGACACCGACGCCAACCTGTCCACGTAATCCCTCAGCCAATTCCTGCCGCTGGATAAGTCCGCCGCGAGCGCCTCCCCCGGCGGCTGTGGCATCGGAATTCCGACGGACGATTCCTTGTCCGCCGAAGTGCAGTCGGAAGCTCCTCTGCGATGAGTGACGGATCCTGCCGAGACCTCGTACCCGTTATCATCCACGATGTACTCGAAGGAGCCTATGGAATACGACCGCCGCTCTCCTTCCGCCGCCTCGGGAGCGCCTCCGCCGCGGCGGCGGCTGATGCTTCCGATTTCAATCCGGAAACTGCCGCTGTTGCCGTTTCCGTCGCGAAAACTGCCGGAACCAATGCCGCGGTTCGGATTGGGGAGGATTTTATCGAGCACTTCGGAGTCGGATGCGATTACGGGGGACCGGCAGAGCGGGCACGTTTGATTGGAGACGATCCACGCGTCGATGCAGGCGGCGTGGAACGCGTGGCAGCAGATAGGCAACAAACGGAGTTGATCATGCGGCTCGAACTTCGACAGACACACGGCGCAGTCGCCGCCGGTGAGATTTCCGGTGACCGAGCGGAACGTGAAGAGCGGGAGAGAATCGAGCAAACCGTTCGGCGGCGCCGCGTGGCATTGCGGCTGGCTAGGGTTCTGGATGGAGGAGTCGCGCCGCAGTACGACGTCGTCGGCGGCGGAGAAGGTGCGATGGATGCGCTTCGAGAGAAGCCGGAGGAGGAGATAAATTGAGGCGGAGATGATGACGGCTGAGGCGATGATGATAATAACTACGACTATGGAAGACGACGAGAAGGTGTCGGACGAGGAGGAGGATGGGGACGACGGCGATGACGTGTCGGTATAGGGCGGCGGGAGTTGTGGCATTTGCGTGATGACGGAGGACCCGCCGTCGAAGATGGTTGTGGGCGGCGGCGGGGCGGACATTTGGTAGAAGAATCAGAATGGGGATTTTTAGAGAGAGAAAGAGAGGGTTTGTTGTGTGGGAATTGGATTAGAGCATGTCTAGAGAGAGAGAGAAGGGGGGAGATGGTGATGGGGGCGGAGGTATTTATTGGAGGAGGGTGGTGTCACCGGTGGAGTTAAAGGAACTGGGGGCTGGGGTAAATGAGGCCAAGGTTGGTGTTTTTGTTGAGGGTGAGGTGCCACGTGAGACTCACGTGTTCGAGTTTACACGCCAACAATATGATGTTGCGCCCTTTTCTTTGCTTCTCCCTTTTCTTTGCTTCTCTATACGGTACGGAATTCGTTCTAGGACTTTTTTATTTATAAAAGATCTCATTTTTCTAGTAATTCTTTTTATTTATAATCCAAATAGTATTTAAGACCCTCGTTAATGACGTTCCATTTTGAGACTTTTATTCTTTATTCGAATATTTTATTTGTTTAAATACAATATCCAGTGGGTGGGATGATATACTAACTCTACTAATGAGTACTTATTGACTAATAATGTGGTATTAATGAGCAAAAATAGATTAGAAATGTCTGTATAAATTGTAATGGGTGTGTGAAAAGTAAAGGAGGGTGACTGGTGCAAGTACAGAATTAAAGAGGGAGTAGATGAAATGAAATTTGTGGGCAAACAAAAACAGTAGAGAGATGGATCAGCGTGGCAGTGGTGGGGTTATTAAAAGGCTTAATTATACGTTTCGGGCCAACCAGTAGGGTCCTCTCTCTCTCTCTCTCTCTCTCTCTCTCTCTCTCTCTCATACTTGTATTAATTAAGGAAATAAGGTTGAATGGTTCAGTTCGGGAGTTAATGCTTGGGTTTGGTTTAGCAATTTGGTTTTGTTGAGGTGCACATGTTGAAGTTCTTAATCTTGATATCGGTTAGCTAATGATGTATGTGGATTCTTCTTTCTAATTTTGATATGATATGTACATAATGGTTGCTATGAATTGGAAAAGCGAAACTAGCTATTTGAATTATTTTTTCAAAAAATATATTTATGCTTGGGGATGTAACACATAAAATAAAAGTAAGGCACCACTTCTATACTATAGTTGAGGAGCTGTGGTATTATTTGGATCAGTGGCAGACGCATAAATTTATTTTGATGGGAGTTATATATTCTAAATTTTGAGATAACGAATTTCCTGTGTTTAATCGTGATAATAGAGGCTTTTATACAATGATTCACACAATATACAAAAAATTTCGATGATAATATACAAATAAAAATAAGAAATTGATTTGGATTTTGGATCATAGTCAATATAATCAATTTGTTTGTATTTTGTCATCGATCTTGCAAGTCAATGTCCTCAAAAACGTAATTCAAAATTTATATCTTATTTCCATATCTAAAATAGAACATTGTAAAAGAGATGGTCAAAGATAATCAAATGACCTTTTCAAACTTTAACTATTAATTTCTAACCGTGCCATGAAACTTTATATAATCAAAATACACAAAATAAATTTAGAGGTGTCTCATCATTTATGTTTGGGTCCATCAAGAGTATCCCAAGGAAATTGACTCCCATAGTTAGGTGATTGAATTTGATAGCTTCTTATAGCTTCACATCCTTTTAATATATTTATTTATGAGATAATTGTTATTTAAATCATAACTTTTCGTTGACTTTTAATCAATCCCATAATTTTTTAAACTGAAATATAAAATCATAACTTTTAACATTTTCTCATAGATCAAAATTTCGGTGAAATTTGTGGTGACGTGTCGGACGGAATTCAACGAAAAGTTATGATTTAAATGACGATTATCTCAACGACATCGTTTTGAAGAACGTAACGTTTTGTCCACGTCGGAAATTTCGGCTGATACGTCACCACCAATTTCACTGGAATTTTGATACGTGAGATAATTGAGAAAATATCAAAAGTTATGATTTTATGTTCCAATTTCAAAAGTTATGGGATTGACCAAAAATCAACGAAAAGTTATGATTTAAATGACAATTATCTCTAATATATATATATATATATATATTTAGTAAATTTAAATATACTCTTCTTACCAGGAAGCCCAAGATGAACACTAGATACCTATTACTCTTTTTGAGTTTAGAATCTTATTTTAGCACTATGCCGTAATTTGTTCAATAATATTATATCCGTCTAATAAAAATAGTCTTATTTTTTTTATTTTGGTCCATTCACCAAAATAATGATAGCTCAGTTAAATTGTATCATATGGTATGTTGAATGTCCGAAAAATAATCATCTTTAAACCTAGTTATAAATACGACATCACATTTAATTAAATATTCAATAACATCTAAATTAAAAAATTAATGTTTTAGTCATAAAACGACTAAATCACTAATTTTTTAATTCAGATGTTATTGAATATTCCCAATTCTCTACGTGTGAATGGCAAAAAATTAATGTACACCCTTCTGTGAATTCACTCAAATAAAGGTTCACCAATTCCAAATATAATTTATTAACCTCTAAATAGAATTTTTTTAATAACAATTACTATTTAATTGTTTATGTGTTTATTGGATGTCTCTAATTTTAGGTTAAATATAGCAGTTTATTTTCTTAAAAGGAAATTATATAAAATTTCAATAACCCAAATGTCGCGAGTTCAGGAACCTACACCACGATTTTACAATTTATTTTTTCCCATATACTTTGAATATAAGTGAAAATTATTTTATACGAGATTTGGAAGTCATCTATATTATTGTTAACTCTTTTATACGAGATTTGGAAGTCATCTAAATTACTGTCTACTCCCAAAATATTCCGATTATTGATAATATCGAAGATCCAAATGATTAAGATTGTAACAATATGATTTGGGTCACAATTCATTACACAATGATGATCTTTTTGTTTTATTTTTATTAAAGGATAACAGGATCAAATCCAGGCAAAAACACGTGATTATTTCGTAACGAAAATTGTAATCAAGATAATATTTGTTACAACTTCCATAATTTAGACTTTGATTGCTATTATCGATAATTTTAAATATTTTTGTGGGTAAATGGATTAAATTTTATATTTACCTTAACAAATATTATTTAAAATTTTGTTCATAAGATCCAGATCAATATTCAGTGATGGTATCAAAGAAGATAAGTGAAAGTGATGTCTACAAATTAAAGTTTAGAAATCAAATTTGGATGAAAGCTAGGAAGCTCAATTCTTGATCATTGACACTTATAATGTGAATAACTTCTCAAATAGCTTTTTTATTTAGTTGGGGTCGAAATTGAAATTCGTACTTTGATCACTTATACTTATAAATTCGTACTTTTCCTATTTTTATTTCATTTTTTGAAGAAATCAATAAACCCATTATTATGATAATCCAACAAAATATTTTTACATGTATCTGTTGTAAATATAGTGAATGTGATGCAATAAGCATATGGTTTTCACAGAATGGGCGTAAAGCAGGGCCCTATCTTCTTGGGCTCTTCTCTTCATCATTTCCAAATAATAGAATTGGAATTGGAAATCTTTTCTTGGAATTGGGAATTTATATAAAAACAAAATCGTATCAGATCAGACAATACTTCGGAACATCAACGGTTGTCTTTTTCATTTTGGTCCATAATAACAAATATTATAGACAACAACGAATTTAGAGGGCAGGAGGGGTCAGGCTGATTCTCCAATCGCTAGGAGGACCTAATTTTTTCTTAGAGTCGGTCGCAAATGTCATGCCCCTCGATTTGCAGATTTTTTTTAAAGAAAAAGACGTCAAACAACGTTATTTTTGAATCCGTCACTGATGATGTGAACGTAAGATCCTTCCTAACCAATCACCAGCTGCATCCTAACTGAATAACCGAATCCCACAGCAAGTTTAACATTCAATCCGCAAAGATATGTTAATTACATCCATGCCCTTCATCACATGCTTATTTGTGCATCCATATTCCTAACAAATCTCCACCTTGGATGTGCAAAATAACCATGAACAACAATCATAAGTATCTCCTCCAAAACAATCTTCACTTCAGCAAGATATTAAATTCACCAACTCTAAGCAGTGTTTGAACTTAGAAGTTGGTAAAGGTTTTGTGAGCATATCAGCTGCATTGTGCTCAGTGGACACCTTAACTACCTTCACATTTCCCTTACTTATCTCATCTCTAATGAAATGCATTCTCACATCAATGTGCTTACTTCTTTCATGAAAAACTTGATGCTTTGCAAGACAAAGAGCACTTTGACTATCACATTTGATAATCACAGTTTCTTGTTCAATCCCAAAATCTTTAACTATCCCCTCAACCATTTGCCTTCTTTAACCGCTTCAGTCATAGCAATATACTCAGCTTCAGTTGTCGAGAGTGCTACCATAGATTGCAAGCTTGATTTTCCAGCTAACAGCTGATCCAAACAAATTAAAGATGTATCCAGATTGAGACTTCCTGTTATCTAAATTTGCAGCATAATCTGAGTCACAATAACCAATCAGCGCATCCTCTCGTGATTCATTGATCTTCTTGAATAAAATTCCATAATTTGAAGAGCATTTGATGTATCTGAGAATCCATTTTAAAGCATGCCAGTGACACTTTCCATGATCTGACATGTATCTACTAGCAACACTTATTGCGTGAGCTACATCTGGTCTAGTGCAAACCATAGTATACATTACACTGCCCACTATGTTTGCATATGGCACAAGATTCATCTCCCTTCTCTCTTCATCAGTTTTCGGTTTTTGATCCACAGACAGCTTGAAGTGCTGGGCTAGGGGCACTGATACTCCTTTTGTGTCATACATCCTGAATTTCTTCAATATCCTTATGATGTAATCACTTTGTATCAACCACAATGCTTTCCTTCGTCTGTCCCTTACAATATCCATACCAAGAATTCTCTTAGCATCCCCCAAGTCCTTCATATCAAAACTTGTTTGCAGTTGTTCTTTTACTAATTGTACGTCTTTCTTACTCGATCCAGCCACAAGCATATCATCAACATACAAAAGCAAATAAGCTATGGCAACTCCTTTATGAGTCTTAATTTAAACACAACTGTCATAGTCTGATCTTTTGAAGTTAATCTTAGCCATATGATCATCAAATTTCTTGTACCATTGCATGCTACTTTGCTTCAAACCATATAAACTTTTCTTGAGCAAACAGTCCTTTTCCTCATTCTCAGGCTGCACAAAACCCTCTGGCTGATTCATGTATATTGTTTCCTCTAGGTCCCTATGTAAGAAAGCAGTTTTCACATCGAGCTGCTGCAATTCCCAATCATTCTGAACCACCACAGCCAGTAGTATTCTAATAGAAACATGCTTCACCACAGGAGAGAAAACCTCATTGAAAATAATTCCCTCCTTTTGAGTGAATCCGTTAGCCACCAATCTTGCTTTGAACCTGACTCTTCAGTTTCTGAGGCTTTAATCTTCTTCTTGAATATCCACTTGCAACCAACAATTTTATGAGATTTGGGTTTCATGACCAATACCCAAGTTTCATTCTTCGTTAGAGAATCAATTTCCTCATGCATTGCCTTGATCCACATATCCTTTTCCTTACTGCTTATAGCTTCCTTGTAAGTCGTTGGCTCAGAGTATTCAAGTTCCTCAGCCATACACAAAGCATAGAACACCATATCACTATCACCATATCTCGAATGTGGTCTTATTGTTCTTCTAGATCTATCTCTTGCAAGTTTGTAATTCTCAAGCCCATTTTCCATGTGTCGTTGTTCTTCATTACTTGGAGTATATCCTGTGCTGCTTTCACCCTGATCTTCATCTTCAAATTTTCCATCGAGCTCCACCTTGACTTCGGCAGTGGCTTTATCTTTACTGTTTGCTTCAAGATATGGCATCTCGGTTTCATTGAAGATGACATTTCTACTGATAATTACCTTCTGTTTGTTTGGCTCCATGCACCATAGTCTGAATCCTTTAACTCTTTCTTGATATCCCAACATGACACATTTGAGTGCCCTGGCTTCCAGCTTACCTTGTGTTACATGAGCATAAGCTCTGCACCCAAATACTTTCAGCTTTGAATAGTCACCACTTCTACCATACCACCTATGATCTGGTGTATCATAGCCAATAGCAGAAGATGGACATTTGTTCAACAATTTTACAGCTGTTGTGGCTGCCTCTCCCCAGAAACTCTTGGGCATTCATGAGGTGATCAGCATGCATCGAACTCTTTCAAGAATGGTTCTATTCATTCTCTCTGCAACTCCATTCTGTTGTGGCGTGCTTCGGACCGTTTTGTGTCGCTTCATGCCCTTCCCTTTACAGAAAAGGTTGAACTCATGTGACAAGAATTCCAAACCATTGTCTGTTCTTAGACACTTTAGACTAGTACCCTTCTCCACCTCAACTTCTGTACACCATTCTCTGAATTTGTTGAAAGCTTCAGATTTATCTTTCAAGATGTAGATCCATACCTTTCTTGAGAAATCATCAATCACAGACATATAGTATCTGCCCCCACCCATGGTTGCTGAGTGAGATGGCCCCCATAGATCACTGTGGGCATAATCCAGGGGTGCAGTTGAAATGTGCTTACCCGATGGATATGGTGCTTTCTTGCTTTTTACCAAGATGCATTGTTCACAAGCATTAAGTTTCTCCAAACTACATCCTTGAATTATGTCTTTCTTGATGAGTTCTTTGATAACAGACTCTCCAACGTGACCTAGCCTCATGTGCCAAAGTCTTAAATCTGCTTTATCAATAGTGTTTAGTTCTCCCACCAAAGTTTCTGCATTCAAGTAGTATAGGCTGTTTCTTCGGGAAGCTTGCATGATCAAACGCGATTCCTTCAAGACTTGTATATGACCTCGTGCAGACATAAAAGAATACCCCTTCAACTCCAGCATTCCCAGAGACACTAGATTTTTATTTTTATTTTAGGGATATACCTTACATCTGTTAGGATCTTTACTGAGCTATCATGCAATTTTAGTTTCACATTGCCAATTCCTTTTACTTTGCATACCTGGTTATTTCCCAAGAGAACTGATCCTTCATGTTCAGTGAAATTTGCGAACCAGCTTCTGTGGGGGCACATGTGGAAACTGCAGCCGGAGTCCATGATCCAAGATCCACCAATGTCCTTAGTCCGCTGAATCTTGTGGCTTGGATTCTTCAGATTGTTTTCTCTTCCATGAGTAGCATTTTTTCTTCAAGTGACCAGGTTTCTTGCACCAATGGCACTTTCTAGTTTCTTTCTTCTCATCACCATCCTTGCCTTTATTATGCTGTGATTTCTTGTCTCCATTTCGTTCATTTGGAAACTTTTTCTTCTTGAATTTCTTGATGTTAAGACTCTCTGCGGTGACGTCTTGAACGCCAAGATTTGGGCTTGTAGTTCCTTCGCTTTTAGGGCAGACTGTACCTCTTCAAGGGTAATTGTTTTCTCTCTCCCATAAAGCATGGCATCCTTCAATTGATCGAAGGACTTGGGAAGGGCATTAAGGAGGATGATTGCTTTGTCTTCATCCTCCATCTTCACTTCGATATCCTCCAAGTCATCCACAGACTTGTTGAACTCATCTAATTGATCTCCGATCCCCTTGTCTTCCTTGAACTTGTAAGAGTATAGACGTTGCTTCATATACAACCTATTCGCGAGCGATTTTGTCATATATAAGCTTTCCAATTTGGCCTATACTCCTGCAGCCGTTGTTTCTTTTGACAACTCACGAAGAACTTTATCGGTGAGGCTGAGGATGATCGCGTTGTGTGCTTTCTCCATATCTCTTCCCTTCTTTCCCGAGCTTTGACATCCTTTCCTTCTTCCTCCTTCAATTTCGGATCAGCTTTCAGCACCTCGGCTAGCCCTTGTTGGATTAACATAGCTTTCATTTTTATCCGCCAAAGTCCAAAATCATTTTTGCCCGAAAACTTCTCCGCGTCGTACCTTGTTGTCATCATCCCGGCCGTGAATCTTTTCCCACAGACGGCGCCAATTTGTGATCGGTTTACCGGAAACAAACAAACAAGAACGAAAATAAACGAGAGAGATCAACACAAGCAGTTACATGGTTCGATCGTAAGATCTACATCCACGGGAGAAAGATAAAACGATTTATTGCTCATGCACAGAAGTTACAGAATACAACCGATCATAAATCGAAATGAACTAAGACAGTAGTACTCTCTTGTCTTCAAAACTCGATGAAGAACAGTTCCAGCCAGACTCTCTTGCCTTTAGTTTCCCATTGTATTTCTGCCTCTCTTCTGTATCCAATCATGTGAGTATTTATAGGAGATATCTTCGAGCTGGATGAAGAGGAATTCTAAATATCGAATTCAAGATCCTTCCTAACCAATCACCAGCTGTACTCCAACTGAATAACCGAATCCTCACAGCAAGTTTAACATTCAATCCTCAAAGATATGTTAATTGCATCCACGCCCTTCATCACATGCTTGTTTGTGCATCCATATTCCTAACAAATCTCCACCTTGGATGTGCAAAATAACCATGAACAACAATCATGAGTATCTCCTCCAAAACAATCCTCACTTTAGCATGATATTAAATTCACCAACTCTAAGCAGTGTTTGAACTTAGAAGTCGGTAAAGATTTGGTGAGCATATCAGCTGCATTGTGCTCAGTGGACACCTTAACTATCTTCACATTTCCCTTACTTATCTCATCTCTAATGAAATGCATCCTCACATCAATGTGCTTACTTCTTTCATGAAAAACTTGATGCTT
>JAYDZE010565415.1:0-30622 GCA_034509125.1 Monilaria moniliformis
ATGACAATCTGGATTCAATCAAGTTTATATATTTTTGTACCAAACATCTTTTTGTGTATCTTGAGTTTTGTAAGAGCAACCAAACACCGAAACTAAGGACACACTATCTACCCAAACCCCACTACATTATCTTGATTTCAATCTTAGCATGATCAATCTTACCCACCCTATCAAACACACCCTAAATGTGTACGGATATACTAGATATAGTTAGTAACTTAAAAACCATATCAAGGAGCTTAGCTCGAGCTTGCAACCATGGATGTTAGTCCAACCCGAAACCAATGGGTTGGCGCAAATAGATTGAGAAAAAAATAGGTGAGCAGGGGCCTAAATTTTTTTAACCGAAATGAATTTGGGCTTTTATGGTTTGATTGGTTGGCTGGTGGTCTTTCAGGTGGCCTGCCGGGCTGGTTTGATAGCCTTCAATGTTTTGGTCTTAACAATCTCTAGAAAACTCCGTTTGTTGAATGGTTAGAGATTCCAAGCCATTAGGAGACTAACTCAATTATCTTTCTGATCATATATTACTCATTCTTACATTCCAATTACTCTGAGTTATCTCCTAAAAAAAGTACTTTAACATTTATGAACGTTTAAATTAATGGTCAAGAGTAGATGAGTCACATTTAAGGATGTTGATTTAATTTAAGTGTTATATTTTCATTTACCATACATTCATGAACGTATCGAGTAGTATTATGTAAAAGAACTCATTTGAATGTTCGATACTTTGATATTAAAGTTTGAGAATAATAATTGTATACTTCTTTTTTCCTACTTGGAAGTCGTATTTGACACTTTATATTAGTTAATTAGTTCTGATTCTCTCTAGTTATTCCTCTCTCACAACTAGTCTTTGTATGATACTATTACAATACTTATTGAATTTTAATTTATCGTATAGCATTATATAATGTTATTATTTTTTAAATAGATGAAAAGGAATATAAACAAAAATCAATAATACATTGATATTGGAGCTTCAAGAAAGACGAGAACTATTATCTTATATTTCTTTCCGGGGACTTTCTTAAAGAGGAACCTCATGTAAATACCATGGAATAAGGTTTAATCTCGATCCTATTCCATTCCAAAAATGGAAAGTTCGACACAATTGGATTTTTTTTTGGAAATTGGATGCAGTTACTAATTCACGATCTAGCATGCAAAGAATGAAAACTTCATTCTCGATTTTACGAGAATTTTAATGAAAGCCTTTCATTTGCTTCTCTTCGAGAAGCTTGATTTTCCCGGATGTATCCTAATTCAATCAGAACTGTTCCACTAGTTGGCTATACATTTTGATTGAGGAATGCCGATTTACGCTTGGGACTTCTTTTCTAAGGTTGTCCTCAGCAGATGTAGTCAGTGTTATTAAAAGTGCGCCCCAGGGGCGCTTAGGGCGCGACTGGAATCGCTCCAAGGAGGATGCCCCGTTCATGGGGTTCATGGGGCGCTGGTGGGGCGGTTTGGGGCGCTTCGTGGGGGCGTGACCTTTCAGCTGCACTTCTTTTCTCTCTTCTCTGTACCTCCTTTTCTCTCTCCTCTGCACCTGTGCACCTTTTCTCTTTTCTCTCTCCTCTTCCCAAGACATTTCAAATCATTTTCCAAAAAACTTATCATTTCTATTCCCGAAACAATTAAAACGTTTCCTCTTTTTTATTTCTTGTCTCCTCAATTAATTCTTCTTCTTCTTCTTCATTTCTTTTCTCTTTGTCCAAAAAATTCTCTCTCTTTTGCATCACTTCTTCATATTAGTTAGTTCTAGGCGCCCCGGTTCATGGAGCGCGCGCCCAGCGCCCCAAATTTTTATTTAATCGCCCCGGTGTGCCCCGTGCTCCTAACAACACTGGATGTAGTGTAAAAGTATACTATTAGAGATCTCCCTCATTATGGGCATATCTTGCTCGAGTATCATGTAAATCTTAGTCTTAGTCCATTTTTTTGAAAAAGAAACAAGAAATTTATAGGAAACAGATGAGTTATTACACAGGGATGAGTAATCCCCCAATAAGTGATAACATCTCAACTAAAGATATAACTCCAATTTATGGCAATATCTGGTATGGGGGAAATAAAACCTCTTGAATTGTTTATGATTTGATACACACCAGGCGACTTTGAATTTTAACCTATTGCTTACCTCCTCGAAGGATTTTTGTTGATCCTCAAAGACTCACTCAATCCTTTCTAGCCGCGACGACCAATAGAGTGCTAGAAAATAATCTCCATCAACACTTCAACTTTTTGCATAAGAGCTTACTAAGTAGACAGAAACAATTCATTGATTGAATGTGGTGGAATATGGCCAATTCATTCAACATTGTATTCTATAGTTTATGGGAGAAAAGGGTTGTGATCCTATATATTATTGGGGCACGGAGCATTGGTACGACACATTTTTGAACATAAGGTTTTCCAGGGTGAATGAGGGTGGCATTTTCAAACCAATAGGATGATATGAGGTTAAAGTTCTTGAAAGTAAATATGTTTTTGCAAGAATTGGGGTGCATGGCATGCTACTTGAGCCACTTTCAAAAGTTCATGGAAGTTCGTTTCTAGGGTCTACCCATATTTCTTTGAATGAACTAAGGTTTCAGTAAGGGGAGGAAACAAGGTAAGCTTTTCTTTCAAAATGCAGAGGATGTTAAGGTCGTTTGGGACCCCGAGGTGTTTTCTTGCAAATCTATCTGTTTGTATTTCTTCCATTTGGATTGTTGTATTCCGTCCGCCTTTTTTCAAACTTGTACGTAAGCAACTTCAATTTTTTTTCTTGGTTCTTATTTTTGGGTAAGCTACCAACATGTGATATTCAAGTGATCTTAGAGTGTCTTGATGTCTAAGGCTGTAAATGAACTATGCTACTCGTTTGCTATTAATGTTTCAGCGGTTCAATATAAAATCGTTTTGCGCATTTAGTGAAACTTGTTAGCTAAATGAACCAAGATTGAGCTTGACAATATTTGGGTCGTTAGCTTGTTAGCAAAGCTCACCAAGTGATTTATCTTGAAAATATAAAATTATTAACTAGATTCAACTCATATTTATATACTACAATTACTAATTAGTAATAATAATTGTATTAAGTTTCTGACTAACTTTATTTGTTATTAGAAAATAATGAATATATTATGTTGTGAATATTTTTTTTTAAAAAGAAAATAATCAATATTTTTAAATATAAACCTAAATTTTGAAAGCTCATTTGGGCTCAGTTAAGCTCGTGAATCTTGAAGTATGCGGTAAATTAAGCTTGAGCCTCAACTTGATAATAAATGAACCAAGCTTGAGCATGTCAATATTCGGCTCGGTTTGATAACACCCCTAACAAAAATCCCTAGGATTGGTGTATCTTATGTAGGCATGAACTCGAGGATGCAGAGCTCATGTTTCTTTGATGTCCTTATCTTGCAATGTGTGGAATAGGTCTTCTAGAAGTCTTGTCACAATCTATCCTGTTTTGTTCTGTGTGAAGATATAGTCCGTACTTTTGTAATCCTATGGTTGAAGTTCTTGTTTCAGAGGGTGAATCCTTCAAATTTGATCAACCATTGACGAGTAATCCTAATGTGGGTGGGTTTGGTCAGGGAGATGCCGAAATAGTACTTCAAGATCCATTACGTGTCCAAGGCCTTTTGGTCTTCTTGGCATCTGTTATTTTGGCACAAATATTTTTAGTTCTTAGAAAGAAACAGTTCGAGAAGGTTCAATTGGCCGAAATGAATTTCTAGACTCGCGGATTTAGGCATAAAAGAATTTTTGGAAATTTGGAGGCATCCCTTGATGAGGTTGTGGAGATTTTTAAATTAGCAAAGGTACCATGGTGTGAAATCTCAAGGATCTCAAAGCAGTTTTATTATTTTCTTTTACTATCCTCATGCAGAAATAGTGCTCTTTAGCTAGTTAGTTATTTTTCTTGTCACTTTGTAACCCACTATGTTTTTATGATTAATATGATTTTCCAGTTTCATAATAGAAATGGCACTATAAATATTTAGGTCTTCAGGCATTTCCTACATGATGAGACACCAGTTTGGGGAAAGAAGAATGCATGAGAAGAGTCTGTGTATCACATCGCATGTGACTTGGGCATTTCCGCATTTGCATAATCAGTTTCTGATTTAAATAGAAACAATTTACTTGTCATTCATTCTAATATTCTATATCCTCACCACATGTTTTCTTGACTTGAGCCCTTCGCAAGACCTCTTTGTCGCCCCTCTCTGATATTGCAAAGTATAGCTTTTCATATTTTATCTATTATCCGCCATTTTTTATTATATTTTCCTGCAGTTTTTACTGAAAGCATGTGATCCATTTTGATTATCTTTTAAGGTACACGAAGGCATTAGAGGTCATCAAAAAGCTTCACAAGGACCAAGCACAGGAAATAAAGACATATAAGCTGAAATTGGATCATTTACAGACATTGAAAGATGCTGCTTTTAAGGTTCTTATCATTTTTGGTTACTGGTTGCTTATATCAAACGTTGTGATCTTGAGTTTATTATGTAAGATGCTACAACTTTATGTTGAGTTCCTGCTGAAACTTGCAGCAACAGCACTTACTTAGTTTCCTTTCTTCTGACTAGCTAGAATCCCTTAAATATTTGACTATAACTCTGTAGGAAATAGGCTGGATCTCATCAAGAAAATACTTGATGATGCATGCTTGAATTATCATTGTTTTTTTTTTTTTTTTTCCTTTCCAGAGGTGGGCTTACATAGTTAATCTGCATTGTTACCAATTAAAAAAAGGACTTGGAGATTGATGAGTCTGTAACTGAAATTCAACTGGGGATTAAGTTCTCTTTGTAGAAAAGAGATGCATTATGCATACAGTGTTTCTTTTTCTTGGTTCTGCCTTACGCATTGCCCAACTTTTTCCTCGTATCTATGGGATAGAATGCTTGATAGTAAAATCTAATAGTTTAATCTTGATGTACAAAAGGCCCCTCTTTAATCTCATTGATTCTTCATTTTGCATTTAAGAATGACAATGCCCAGTCCCTCTCGCTGTGTCCTTTTCTTTTTAATGCACAATTGCACCTATGTTTATATGCATTCATATAAGAGGATGTGAGTGGTACGAGAGTGTGCTAACCTGCTTTTGGACTTTTTTCTTGTTCTCTTCTTTAAATTTTAACGTTTGCTGTCTTTTGCACTCATTATGGTTTGTATGGTCAAGTTCTTTTTTTTTTTTTTTTTGGGTTCAGGAGGATTTCTATTCATTCCTTGGAACGAAAAGAAATCAGCAAGTATTCTCCTAAAACACATAAATATCCTTAGTTACTTGAAACAAATGGCCTTCTTTTCATCAACCATGTTGCATTAACAATAATTGTATATGTATGTATACCAAGGTTCAAAATGTACTCAATTTATCGGAAATTGGTCTTCCATTGTCTCTCAGGGTTCGTAGTGGTCTTGAAATTTGTTTAATGAAAACTTACTCATTTAGAATAAAATTATTGCATGCGACTGTTAAGTCTGGAAGGGATTTGAAGAATGTACTGTAATATGTTATTGGAGAAGCAGACTTCTTTGGTAGCAGCATTTTGGATAAGAACTTGAAACTTTAACTTGTGTGACTGCTTGGTTGGGGTTGATTGTGAATTAATCACGATAGACGTTTTATAATTTGCCTTCAATTATTTGAAAGGAAAATCTGACACTAGATACATTTAGATGCACAACTATATGTGTTTTAAGAAATTGATGCACATATCATGAGCTTGGCACATTAAAATTTCATGGTTTATTTATTTGGTCACATGTACCATCATGCAATAGCATAGGAATTGGTAACTGATGCAAGCTTTCAATTAAGTCACACTAGACAAGTGAACAACTTCCATTAATTAGAATGAGAGTATCCACAGGTTCTTGTTTAGCCATGTTATTGTGCCAAAAGAGCAAAGTATGTTGACGTTTGGCGCATATTATATAGAAAATAGTCCCATCTGTAGTTATGCTATCTTTATGACTATTATTAAATATTTATTTTGTTTCTTATAAATAAAATAAAAGAATGAAAAGGTCCATCCTAGGCCAATGTCTCTGAGATGAATCCTAAAAAGTTAACTTTTTGATCTCAAATTATTGAATTCTTGAATCTTGATTCCATAATTTAACCGCCCAGTGCTACTGTTTTAGGAGCATTAAGTTAATATTGGATGATTGAACTCTTAAGCTGGGTTGCCAATTGGGGTTCATGAAATGAAAGCCGTGCTAAAAACCTTTCTTCATAATCTTAATCTTCATGCATTTTATTTCCCGATGAAGCTAATTAGCTGGTGTTGTCTTAGCCAGCTACGGGAGAGCATTGCACAATATGAAGCAAAGACAGAAACGTTAAATTCTCAAATCCAGGAGCTTGACCCAAAAATACAGAATATAGACAGGGAGATTAATAAAACTGAATTGCTGTTGAAGGACCTGCGGGATTTACAAGGTCAGATAGCTACAAAGTCAGGGGAAAGAAAATCCAAGTTTGAGGATGTTCACAAGCGTTATAGTGACCTTGATGAGGAAAATGAAGGTCCGTGATATGATTGCATGATCTTGTTTCTTTCATAATATTCTTCTGCTTCCTCTTTTCCTTGGAATCATTGTTGTGATTTTGTTTTTTCATCTTCATAACTATTATTCCTTAGACACTGATGAAGAACTAAATGAATGGAAATCCAAATTTGACGAAAGGATCGCAATATTGGAAACCAAAGTTAATAAGTTATTGAGGGAAAAGACGGATAACAAGGAGACAAGTCGACATCTTGAGGATGACATTGCAAAAAATATCAAGGAGATTGCCAAGCTTCAAGCACTCATAGAAGTAATTTTTGTTTCTCTTTCTGCCATGTGATACAATACATTGTGCTTCATTAAATTTTCAGTTTGTAATAATCTGCTCTCTGTATTTTGTCGTCAGGCTCAACTGTCCCAGAAGGATAAAAGAGACTCCACCATTCGAAGCCTATTTAGGAAGCACCATTTAGGTTCACTACCAAGTGGCCCATTAAGTGATGAGGTTTCTTCTGGCCTTACTGATCGAATCCAGTCAAAGTTGAAGGACCTACACAAAGACTTGCAGGAAAAGAAGGTGCTATTTTCTGTTGCTCATTCTGCTAGGTTTTATACACTATATGCTTACCTGTTAACACACTATTTCACCTGGTAGTATCATGGGAGAATAGTGATGATGAGAATGCAACAGCTTTGGCTGTAGCCCAAGCAGCCTACTCTTAGTTCATTCCCCAATTAATGAATAAGATTACAGCATTTCAAATGGATACAAATGGGTTCTTCACCAGCAGTACTCATGCAATATTTTTGACATGGTATCGAGTGCCATCTTAGTTTTAAACTTTTGAACAATCTATCTATAGATTGGCAGAATTTTTTTCTTAGAGTTGAACTACCTGGATCTAGGAGCCAACTAATAAATGTCTTTGTTATACCTTTTATTTTCTTTAGTTCCGTCTTGAATGATCATTCATCTAAGAGGTCTAAATGGTTAAGCTGATAAACACATGAGTGCTATTGTACATTTAAGAACCCCCTCAAAAAAACTCCCTCTATCCCACAAATGTACCCCTCCCCGTGATATTAAGAAAACATATTTAATGTATTTGAGAAAGTAAATTTGACACAGTTGGCATACTTTACACTTTTTTGCTATGTTAAGTATTCATTAGTAGTGTTACTTGTATGGAGTTGGTGATATCATATTTAGTTCTGCAAGGTGATTATTGTTGAAGGCCATATTCATTTGCTTAATGCTGTTTTCATGGATTGAACTTCATTATGTTATTCATTTCATTTGGTTATACTGTCATGATAATTTGGTCTCATCAGCTGCTTAATTTTTTGCTTCTAATTTCATTATTGGTGATAACGGGCAATGTCTATGATTGTATTGTTTATCAGAAAGCAAACAAATTAGCACTTGATGCTCTATTTGATAAGTACATGCATGCAAATGATCGTTGGAAAGAAATTGAGGCCCAAAAGGAGGCTAAAGTGGAAAGGAAGGTTCGTCCTTGGTTATGTTTTCTGTCCTTTGCCTTTTATTATTTTATTCTATGTAATGCTATATGATTCTGTCACAGAATAATATCTTGAATAATATTCAAGAGAAGGAGAAGGTACGCGATTCATTTGAAGGTCAGATTGCTGCTGTTGATATGTCTGTCATTGACGAGAGAGAAAGGAACATGGTAATTTTACCACTTAAATTTACATAGATGTGCTTTTATCTTTTTGGTGCAAAACTTATATTGCTTCTCACATGCAGCAAATTGAGGTGGAAAGGAAAAGTAATCAACTGGCTGCAAAGGATTTTGGTGAGCGTTTTAAAAAAATGAAACTTGAAAGGTTCAAGTTGGAGCAGGAAATTGAAGCTCTTGACCAGCAAAGGGATATTATGGAAGCTGATTCCCATGACAGAGTTGTACTTTCTGTTAAGAAAGTAGATTTGGAAAATATTAGAAAGAAATATAAGAGGACGTGAGTGTTCTGTTACTGTTTTTGCTCAATACAGTCCAGCTTTTTTACTTTTAGCTAATTAATCTTCTATTATATTATCTAGAGTGAATGAATGCAAGGAGAGAGTTAAAAGGGTGCTGAAGGGAAGGATTCCACCTGACAAGGATTTGAAAAATGAGATTGTGCAGGTCCAGAGGTTGTTATTCTTGTCATTTCTCTTTTCCATTTTCCTGGGTGAGGTGGACTACTTAAGCTTGCTTTTGGATGCTCTCAGACATCTCTGATTTACTTTTTCCTACTGGGATTAATAGTTATGCATGAGAAATAATGAAACATATTATATGCAATTAGTCCATGAAGCTCAACTTTCTTATGCTGTGTCGATTGCAACCAAATTCACATATTACCCATCCTCTGTTTCTGTTATTTGTTGAAACCTAATTTTGAGAAACTGGTGAAGCTTGAGGGTTTCCAATCAAAGATTTTTGTATTACTGTACCATATTCAAAAAAATTTGAATGTTTATTGTGTTTTTTTTCTTTCTTTCTAAAAACATAATTTCCCCCCTCTTTTTCTGTAATATTATTCAATTATACTTTGATGTTTGCAGCTGGACAGTGTCATCTAGGAGTTGTTTAAATCAAATCAAGATGGGTTTGACAATGAGTAATAAAATACCTGAGGACACCATGCATATTTCATTTTATCGTAATTAAATGTGTATTGCTGCTACTGTGATAAATTTAAGAAAAGCTTTTAAATAATAACAAAGATCCCCACTTGACTTCTCGTCTCCATTCTGAACAACTTTATTGATCAAACAACAGGGATGGTATTTATTTCTAGAAATGTTTCAGACTTGCTGAAATTCACTCTTTGAATTGCTTGTACAATCATTCTGTTTAATCTCAATCTATATTTGCTTGATGTCATTCTCTTGTACAGTTCTCTTCAAAAAGAGTATGATGATTTAGAGAAAAAGGCTGATGAAGCGAGAAACGAGGTGACTATGAGGAAGTTGAAAATACAAGAAGTCAACAGTAACTTGTCAAAATTCCACCATGATCTGGAATGTAAGCTTTCTAGAAAATGTAAAATAACTTTGAAGGGTCTTTTTCTCATCATGCTGTTTAATTTTGTTCCAGAAGCTTTCAATTGCACAAGTTTTTACAATAGAATCAGTTCGTATTTGAAAACTTCCATTCCTATTTAGATCTTGATGATAGTTATCAACTGTGTCGTTGTGGATCATATGCACAAAATGAACCCTGAAGTTGCAGTCATAACTTTCTCTTTGGACAGGTGATGGTAACATTTATTGAACTACCTGGATGAATGATATACTTCTAAAAGTATTGTCCTTGCTACAGTTACAGATGTTTTATGTCATGCTGAACTCATAGAAGCTTGTTTCGTATGAATTATTCCTTTCTCGTGTATAAGCAGCCAGCTATTGGCTTTAAGCCTTTGTTTTATTTTCTAGTGTGTTATTCTTTTCTTGGAGTTCCTTTGAAGTGGAAGTGTCGGTTCCCAGTCCTTATTCTTTGTCAGAAAGTCATGTGTATCACTTGATAATCACTGGTTTATTGATTTCTTAAACTTGATGCAGCAAGACGGAGATTTGTTGAATCTAAACTTCAGTCCTTGGACCTGCAGGCTGGTGGTATCGAGTCATATCTTAAAATCTTAGAGACTGCCAAGGAAAGGAGAGATGAGCTGAGAAGGTTTGCTCTTATAATTTTGTTTTCTGCATTTATCAGTCTGTTGCATGTATTGGTTTTGGTGTATATGGTAACTTTGCTATGTTATATACTGGCAGAAAGTACAACGGTGCTGATGGCATGAAGAAAATGTTTGATCCATTTGAAAAAATTGCTCGTGCTCATCACTACTGCCCTTGCTGTGAAAGACCTTTTTCATCCAATGAGGAAGATGAATTTATTAAAAAGGTGCCTAAATTTATATAAGCATTTGATGTTTCCAACCTATTATAGTTGAAAGAGATGTCCTTAACTCTTTGTTCTTCATTACAGCAAAGAGTGAGAGAAGCGAATTCTTCCGAACAGCTTAAATTATTGGAAGTAGACTCGTCAAATGCTGATTTTCACTTTCAGCAGTTAGACAAGCTCCGGGTGGTTTATGACGAATATGTCAAAACTGGCAAGGAGTTAATTCCGCTTGCTGAAAAGAACCTGCATGACTTAAATGAGGATCTTGATCTAAAAAATCAGGCTCTTGATGATGTAATCATCGACTGCTGTGTATTTTAGTTTTCACTTTCTATTTTTGGTTGCTATTCTGTGCTTTTCATTTTCATTTTTTGTAGATCTTTGATAGTTCTTTATCTTTAACTTCCGTAAATATGGCTAGATGGTCATCTATATGAGTTACACTCTTTAGATGTGTTACACTCTCTAGTTGTGCGCAGTGATGTATTCCTGCCTATTGTATCATGTCTTCCTCTTTATGTGCTTTTTTGGCTGTGGAAAAATGGTTGTAGCAGACCAAAGTATTTCTGGTGTGCATTATAGAAATATAAGATAATTTTTATTTGCATTTGCTTCTAATGAAAATGTACCACCTTAAAGAAATTTGGCTTTTCATGCTATTATTTTCATACTATAGATCCTTATGTGTATTATGTGTATCCGGTGTGGGTGGGGGGGAGGGGCATACTACAATTTTGAATTTTATAACTAACTTACAAGCTCTTGATAAGGCCATTCAGATATTTCAATATCGTAAAAAAGACTACTATATTAGAAATTAGTTTGTGCACCAGCTAGCTTTAGTTATAATTTTGAACCTCAAGTGAGCCAAGCTGAGCTTTTGAAGGTTATAGTCGTTTGTTTGCTCAAATTTGAATAGATATGTTGGTTAATGGAATATAAACACCAGATAATTTGCGTGGCCGATCTGATTCTTGTGAAAGTTAATGCATTATTATTTTGATTCCCATTGTGAGACATCGTTTCTGTTTGGTGAGGAAAAGCAACTTGTTTTCAGAGACTGTCATTTCCTTATAAAAGCCTCAGTTATGATTATGGCACTTAATAATGTTTTAGGTTGCTTATGTTCATATACTTCTGCTATTATAGCCCCCTTTGGACCTTTTTGGCTGGAGGGAACAGGACCAAGTGTCAATTTTCTTTGACAGAGAGTAATCTTTCTGTTAGAATGTCTGACCAGAAACTGTAATATTCCTAAAGGTAAAACATTGGTAAAATAAGAACTATTGAATTAGTCGTGTATCTCTTTGGAAGTTGATAATTATATGGTTAACCAACTTCAATGTGATTTCAAAGTGGATACCACGTGCACACCCCATGACTCTCAAAACAAAAGGATCTGTAAAAGATAAATAAAACCTTCTGCTACACAAATGTCTCTATTTGCTTTTATAGTTAAGCTTATTTACCTCATTTAGTTTAGAGCTAATGTACTAGAGTAAGTGAAAAGATCATTTATAAACTTTTCTTCATTTTCTTTCTGCATCATAAACTTATTGTATGGAAAATCTTTTGTGCTTATGTAGTTTGTACTATATAATTCTTCTGTTCTAGTTGTGTTTTCACTTCTATGATCACCCATCTTACCTTATGAAGGCATTCCTAGGAGTTGCTTATTTTTTGTTTGTGCTCTTCTCCAAAGATCTTATATTGTCTTCTGCATAACAAACTTCCTGCTCTACAGGTGCTGGGTGTACTTGCTCAAATAAAGTCTGAAAAGGACTCTGTAGATGCATTGATACAACCTGTAGAAACTGCTGACAGGCTGTTCCAGGAAATGCAAGCTTTACAGAAACAAGTAAATGAATTGGAAAGCAAACTTGATGTTCAAGCTCAAGGTCAAGATGCAAAATCCCTAGAAGAGATTATATCTGCGCTGAAAATTTTGGAAAAAGAAAGGTCTGTAATTATCTCCTTTCCTTAAGAGTTATTACTAATTTTTGTCCTATTAGTCGATGAGTTTGCCTTGCAATTGTCATATGAATTTGATTGAATCAAGTCCTCACATCTTGTAGAAGTAGATATTTACTGCAATATTTGTTGATTGTGCTCATATGTTGGTCATCAGGAATACCTTGATTGATGATACAGAGAAGTTAAGAACTGAGCAGATGAACATGGAAAAAGAAATATCAACACTACAATCACGATGGAGCATTGTAAGGGAAGAGAAGATTAATGTTGCTAACATATTATCAAACATTAAAAGAGTAGAGGATGAGTTAGATCGTCTGCTTGAAGATAAAAGTCAAGTTGAGCTTGATTTAAAGGTAATAAGTTTTTCTTAAACAAACTGGCATAAAAGTACTAGGCTGATTTAAATCTCTTACATAAGTTCAAATTTTTCAAAGACTCAAAACATCTCATAGTAGTTTTAGATACTATGGAAGATAAGGTTCAGTTTTCCAAATATTGCTCTGAAAAATAAAGGCTGTTGCATGTGTGGTTAAAATCAATTATTTTTGATAAATTCTGTCAAGGATCTGGTTGTTAGTTTGATGTTTTGGGGGCATATTCATTATTCAGTACTTTGTCCCATACTCGTGGTGAATTTGTAGATTTTATTTGATGTTTAGTTCAACTACATTCTTTAATGAGTAAGCACCATTTTATTTTACTGCTGTGGAGAGGAGCTTTGACTACATCAAAGCATCACAGAAACCAGGCTTTGTAACCTGAAATAGCACATATCAGAAGGTAGACAGAGCTATATGTTGGTACCCAACTGGGCTAGTGGGTCATGTTGCTAAAAATATGCTCTGTGTTGTTTGGTTGCATATATGTACACACACACACACATGTAGCTGAATCTTTTAGAGCTCTATAATTTCTTGTTAGGGAAGTCACTGAGTCTGAAGACATCTTTCTTCATCTAAATAATTTAGGTTGCTCTTTTTTACATCTGGCACTTAGAGTATTAGAGTTGGGAACTGCAAATGACTACATGTGTGAAAAAGTGTGATAGTTCAAGTATTGGAACTCAAAGATTTTTAAAGAGCAAATTGTTGTGTAATCTACTGTATATGCATGATTATTAACAACTCATTGAAATGTGCTAGATTATTGAATATGACTATATTCTGATATTCAATTATACTCTTCTTGTCTAGAACTACTTAATTCTTTCTCAATAATCTTGTCCTAGAAGCACTAATTTGATTTGTATAGTAACATGTGCATGAGCTAACAACAGTAACATACATGCTACAAGGAAAATCTAAATTAGCCCAGTCTGCTATATTTTATGAAGGTGGTTGGATGGGAGTATTTTGTAATCATTAGCAACATCCTTTTGGTTTTAGGTTTGGATGCAACTGAACATGTATTCTTTCTTAGACATGTTATTAGACTTGTAGCTTTCTTTCTTTCATAATGCTTCTGTCTGTCTGTCTGTCTGTCTGTCTGTCTGTCTGTCTGTCTGTCTCTCTCTCTCTCTTTTGTTTTTTGTTTTTGTTTTTAACTTAGGCCCTTAGTCATTAGTTGATAGAAAATCTGAACTTTTGTTTGTGCTTGAAATCTAAAAGGTTGCACTTACAATTCTGGAATTAGCTGTATTTTGGCTAATCACATGAAATTGTGGCTAATTTATGATACAATAAAAATTAGAGCAAAGACAGTCTTAGTTTGACATGACGAGCGTCTAACTAACCTCTCTCCAATCTCAATATCCACTAGGTCATCACCATCACAGCTGCCCTTAACTTCCAATTGTACCATCACCACTACCACTATTTACCATTCAAACATTTTTGATTGATGTGTGAACCAGCATTCCCATTCGTTTCGTTCCCACAATTTTCAAGCTTTTCTTACCCTAAGCTTCTACGCCTCAACACTGTTACTGATAGAGTCAAGTTTATTAGTGGTAGTACATAGTATTTAGTTTATTCGTCCTTCCTTTGTTCTAGTTAATTAGCTTTGAAGTTGCTTGAATTTAATCAGTATTTGCGCTATGGGTTTTTGCATGGGCTTACATGGCTAGTTAAATATGAGGTTCCTTCCCAGAAGGAAAGGACCTGTCTAGGATTTTTATGCTATTGATACTTGTTCTTGTTGGTTTCCTTTTGACTTTAATAATTTGGTCCGACCATCTGGTTTGCTCCGTGGCCAAAACTGAGCTAAGTTTTCAGAACGAGATGAACAACTGTGTTGAGACATTGGGGAAGGGCAACCCGGAGATTTAGGCTGAATTGGAATTGTGGCGCCCTGTGGGCTAGGTTAGAGAAGATTGATCTTATTTATAATTTACAATAGAAGATGGACAAACTAGGGCAGATGATGTCTATGATTTAAGGGCTGGTTGTGAATGAGGGTCAGGCAGTGACTGAGTACTGAGTCCAAATTGGTGGCTGACAGTTCAGCGAACTTGGGACTGTTCGCCGCACCAAACCTGCTCACTGGTGTCTGTGGACTCGGGAGCTGGCAGCTGGACAGAAAGTGGGGCTGGTAGGCGCTTCGCTGGAAAAGGCTTAGCGTGTGTGGGTGCGGTTACAGGTGGACCATCTTATTTCGCTCAGAACTTGGATAAGACTCCAGTTTGCCAAGGACTAAGGTTTCCCACACACACACACAACACTTGCATTCAACATACTGCATATGCGGTGAAAATTAACTCCACTGAAAAAAATAAAATTTCGGCCCCTCCAAGATTAGAACCCCAAGTCCACATTCATTCAGCAAGAGAGACACACCCATTGTAGATTTTCATGATTGAATGGCTGAAATTGCTCTCGGTTTTACAATAAGAAAAGTTTTTATTGAACCATTCCCTATATGTATAGATATAGAAAAGAGTTAGGCTACAGTCCCCTTTTAAAACATGAACTACGAAACATGTATGGATTCACTATGAAAAAGTATGAACTCAAAAATTCCAATTTTCACCTCTCATGGGATTCAAACCCAAGACCATGTATTCATTCAATAAAGTAATGAATCTACCATAAATCTTTAGTATCCATGGGCTGCAAATGTTCCCTAGTTTTTTATTGGGTTTTTATTTTAGCCATCAATGCCTATATAGGACAGAAATCTGACGAAAGATGGGGAGATTCTTCATAAGGTTCTTCATGGCTACCTAATACATTATTTGTTGAGGAGTGTACCACTAAAACTAGCAAAGGCCGTTCTAAGTGAGAGGGACTAAGGTGGATATACCAGCAGTAATGGTGGAGATGGGGGTTAAGTTGAACATAGTGGTGGTAGTGTAGCGGACATTTGGATCTGGGAGATGAGGTAGGTTCGGTTTTGAATTATGTATAATATACATATCTGCCACATTGTTCATTTGACCAGGTATTACAAACTGTCCATAATTTTGCTCAATTGGCCGAGCTATGTCTTAGACTCTTAATTAAAGTCAAATATTTTTTCACAGTTATATCTTGGCTAGTAGGAAATATTCTATGATGTTACTTGAAATCGGGAGAAACAGATTTCATTTTTTCTGGCCTAGATTTGATGGGAGACTGAACCAAGTTTTGGCTAATTAAAATATACAATGGTACTTTATTTGCGTTCTTTTCTCCCTGTAAGTAGCTACATATTTTGATGATTTTGCTGATGACATTTTCCTTTGGTGTCAATCATTGTCTCATACTTTGACATTTCTTGAATTTCAGCATTTGGAAGAAGATCTTGCTCCCTTGTCAAAGGAGAAAGAAAATCTACGTGATGAACACAAGAAGTTGGAGGCCGAGCTAAATCGTGAATATGACTTGCAGGCTAAGAATCATACAGAAACCCAACTGGAAGTTAATTCACTGCTTGAAATGCTTTCTACAATAAAAAAGTATGTTTTCTTGGCATAACATCTGGTGTTGGTATTACTATCACATTGACATATCCTGTAACAAGTGTTGTTTTTAGGAATGAGAGCTTGAATAAGGGTGAGGAGTTGAAAGCACTACAAGCAAAGCAAACAGTGTCAAAATCCAATCTTACAAGATGTCAAACCAGAATGAATGAAATTGAGGAGGACCTTGAAAAGAGCAAAGACTTGATTCGTAGTCAAGCAGAATTAAGACGCAATATACAGCAGAATTTAGATTACAGAGAAGCGAAAGCCCAACTGGATGAGCTAACTCGAGAGATTGAATCACTTGAAGACAGTGTAATGAAGATTGGTGGTGTTTCAAAATATGAATCTCTGCTTCTGAAAAATTCACAAGAACGGGATAGTCTTCTGACAGAGGTTTGGTTTCTTGTGTAGAAGAGTGCTCTGTGAGTTTTTTGTTCCAATTGCTAACCAAGATTTGTGGAGAAGAATCCAATTATATTTGATGTATACTGGCAGAGGGCTAATGTGCTGATATTAAAGTAATAACATGATTAGCGGTTCATTCTCATTCTGTTAAGAGAACTTTCACTTGTACTTTTGGTTGTGCAGTGTTATTTTCCTAACTGCGCTGGCCTTTTTTTCCCCCCTTGTATAGGCTTGTATGAATTTGTTAAACTTGCTGTTCTGCTCTTTCTATGGTCTAAGTTCTGGTAACCGTTTTCATTAGCTAAGTTGGAAATTTTGGTTGCAGTTAAATAGACATCGTGGAACCTTATCTGTATACAAGAGTAACATTGATCAGAATAAAGCTGATCTTAAGCAGGCACAATACAAAGACATTGACAAACGCTATTTTGATCAACTAATTCAGCTGAAGGTGATTCATAACTCTAAGTTGCATCTATTTCCCTTTTTACCTGATCTCTCACGAAGAATGTTCTTGATGGTAATAACTGTCAATTTTTCCTTGTCAGACAACTGAGATGGCAAATAAGGATCTTGACAGATATTATAAAGCTCTTGACAAGTGAGCTCTTAAACATCCTGTGATTCTTCTGTTTTAATTTTTTTGTTCTGGTTGTTAATCTGTTAAAGTCATATTCCCTTTTGACACACCATCAGCTTAAGAAAATTGTAACTAAGTACATATATGAAATGCAGAACTTTTCTAGTAGATGCATAGAAATACTTACACTTGCATCACATTAGTGTCATTGTATTGTCTATCGTCCACTCTTGGCATATCCTGTCATCATGGTCATCCATCAGAGCTTTGCTCTTATCTGCCGTTTTGGTTCATGTCATCTGTTCAGAATTGGGCCTAGTGCACCACTGTCACATCATCTTCTGCCTTTTCATCATTTCAGCATCTTTGTTGTTTAAGTTAATGCCCTCCTACTATCCATAATTTGGTGATTGCTAAAAATATCAATAAGATCATTTTTAAGCAGTTGTTATTGAACATGTGTTCTACAGTCTCTGCAGCTGTAGATTGTTCTGTTATTAAATATCAAAGTTTCACTTAACAACTAGTTGTGAGTTGACCTGCTCATCTATGCCTGAGTTAACTGTCTGGTAGTTTCTTTTAATCCTCTCTTAGTGTTTCACCTAATTCCGCTTTTAAATGCTCATAACTGTGCTTAGAAAGCTGCCTGTAATTCAAAGAAAAATGTTGACGGGGAACTCCATAGGTCCTCCAAAAATGATCTTTTATTGCAAATGCCAATCCCTGGGCTTCTTTTATTGATATTGAAATTTGTATATCCCTTAACTCATTCCTTTCTGATTTGGGACATTGAACATGCATTTGCTTTTCAAAACTTTGACAGTGTCTTAATGGAATAACATCTCATGTATTTTTTAGGAGGGAAAATGTAGGATATCTTGAATGACTCACAAAGAGAAGGCAACCTGAATGAAACTTTTTGTAATTGCTTCGTATTTGGTAATTGGTACATGTGGAGCCATTCTTTATCAAACAAGTCCATCGATGTTTACATGGACAAACAGCCATTGGCTTGACCATATATATCTAACCTGATTAATGTGACATATTCTAGCCAATCCAGTGATCTTCCCCTATTGACTCCTAGTATTTAAACCTAAGAACGTGAGTAAATTTACTACTATTTATTGTTTAACCAAAAGGATGGGATTACATTTAACAACAAAGTATGTCAGTTATGCACTTTTTGGTGTACTGCTAAATACCTTATTTCAATCTAAGTTAAAAGGTTTATAACCAGAACTACTTCCATTTTGTGTATTTTCATACTTGGAGCTGGGAAATGTAACTTTAATGTAACAAAAAAAAGTCATTAACATGTGGATATTGGTCGGGTTCTAATGGGTGAATGAGTAATGAAGTGTACTGGACCAATTTGTTACAGTTATTTTAAAGCCATTGTAGTTGGATTACTCCTGTCATTTTATTTCAAGTGTTTGGGAAGTTCTTAATGGTCAAGGTCTTGGGAACAGGCTCCACTTGTTTGTCTTGGGTATTACATTATTTTGAGTTTACACCTCTTCCTTCTACTGCACTTCCTGTGTTTCTGTGCCACAAATGGTTCTGTTTATTCATACATTATTCATATTGAGAGGGAGAGAGTTGATAGTTGCAGATATACTTTGTTTCTTGGTTCAAATTTGACTGGTTTACTGGTGTGGCAAATTAATCATCCCCACTGGATGAACAATATCTTTGTTACATACCTTTTACACTCCCAAGGCTGTTTTTAATACACATCCAACTGAATTTCCTGTACTAGGAGTGCTTTTACTGTTACGCTTAGTGTGTGCTTTAGTACCACTAGAGTAGCATGTGGGCAACATACGAATTAGATGATAATAGGTCCAGCTTTCAAGTTGTCTTATCCTACTTTGTTGAGGTCAAGTGGAACATGCTTAATGTGCTACAATAAATCTTTATTTTTATTTTAATGTATAATATGCATTAACTATATATTAGTTTGTGGAGATAATATAGTCATATTCTAATAGTAAGTGAGGTAATATATTACTAGTTGATTGAGTAATATATTGATATTATAATAGTTAATTATAATGATATTATTTTCATATTTAGAAACGTGAATTTATGCAAGATTTCAAAATCACTTATATACATTATAAAATTGACTTAGAATTTGTCTAGTCCTAAACGAATAGTGTTTGCATTCTCCATTTGTCTAGTCCTCAACAAGTAACTTTTGCAGTGTGTTTCATCAATCAAACTCATTGTTTCATTTCATTTCATTTTATACTGTTTCATGTTATTCTTGTCTAACAACGATAATGACTATAATTTCTTGGATTCTTACATTTTAGAGCCCTCATGCGCTTCCATTCAATGAAAATGGAAGAGATAAATAAGATTATTCGGGAACTATGGCAACAGACTTACAGAGGACAGGATATTGATTATATTAGCATTCATTCAGATTCAGATGGTGCTGGTACTCGGTCTTACAGCTACAGGGTAAATTTTGTTTTTTCTTCTTCTTCTTTTTTCATGTTAAAGAGGACCTTTCACTTTGGAAACATGCCAATGAAGCTGGTGGATATTGGTTTAAATTCTCTACCTCACTACCTGGATCTATTTTTTGTATTAGATAATCCTGAAGGGTCAAGAAGAGGCCTTTCGACATTAATTAACTTACTATTGTTCTATTTGGTGCTAATGCATGCTTGTGTGAAGGTTCCATCTTGGCAAAAATGTGAAAGTTGTCCCAAACATTGAGTAGTGATCTTTGTGATCCTAGAGATTTGGGTGGTGGTAGGGAACTGAATCCCAGCTTTTTGGCTGAAAAAAGCCGCACTGAGCCGAGAGTTAGCAGCCTCTAGATTTTGGAACTTGCTGATATGTCAAATCTAAAGCTTAATTTAGCTGTAACACCCAATTTTGACACTAACATGAGTAAAATTCAGCAGCAAATTTTGTGATATCTGAGAAACTTGGTCCTTCATACACTAAGAGAGTTATAGGCTTAATTCCTAGAAAATTGCCCACTCTCAAAGTTATGGGACGATATTTACGATTATCTTGTTCCATGTCATAGAAATTTGTATCCAACCACATTGCTAAACATATAGGAACTAATTAGTGCCTAGAGCTAAATCTAGGAAGATATATATTTGTTATGTAGGAACTTACTTAAATGGTTCGTTCTTGTCTAAATCTCATGACTACCTGAGAAAATGAAAGTTGTTCTTGTGGTACTTGATTATATTCATGAGTGAGTTGGAACTTTTTACTTGCCTAAACACATAGAAATGGAAGAGTTAGACTTAAAGGGAATCACATTGCTACCTCTAATGCGTCACATAGATTATGTTAGATTTAAAGGGAAAATCACAATGATAATCAAATAAAATGGAAGATGTCAGTAACCAAACAATAAGAGCAATTTAGGAGAGGATGTTAGTTTTATTTCAAATTTTCAATTTTTTTTCTAATATTTTTTCCTTTAAAATATATTATCATTTTATGAATTTAGTGAATTAGATTTCCCAGGTCCTTGTCTCAGTATTATAAATTGTTGACTGTATGAGTATTGGGCGAACATCTGGTTGCTATCACTTAAGCTAACCAAGTTGGTGTTTCTGGTGGTATTTAATATTTCTGTTTAGAAAGATTTTTTTAATAACATTTCATTTTTTTGCATGTTCACGTAGACGCTTAAGTATTGCATGGGCCTCATCTAGTACCCTATAATAGGATAGTAATAAAATCTTACTAAAATTGTCGTACTTGGAAAGTTTCTTATTGAGAAGCTGGCTGGTAAATGCCTACTTGGGAATACAAACAATAAGAATTATTGTAGGGAATGCATTTAAAACTAAACAAAGTCGATCATCAACTGATCTGTGTTTTCTAAATGGCTCCTTTTGCTATTACACATAAGAATAGCAAAAAAATGAATAATGTTTCCATTTTCGTTGTTCTCATTTCTTGTTTCTTTGTTGATATCCTAAAGGATTTGGACTATGTTTCCTAGCCTTTTCTAAACAGCCTAATAGCCAAATAGAGAGAAGAAAAGTAACCCAAGCTTTCTTGTTTTTTTCTGTTATAACCAATTTGATAATAACTTGATTAATTGGGTGCAATGTTGGCTATTTTATTTGGAATCAGATGATATGGAAGACATTGATCTATTTTAAGGATCCAACTACACATCATGTAGAACTAATCTATTTCAGACCCAATCTTGTGGATGTCACATCTAGAAGATTCACAGTGAAATACCAACAATTTATTTGGACTTGTGCATGTGAATAACTTTATGGACTATGCACTCTATATGTCTTTCATGTTACTGTACCTGTCAACTAATTTTGGCAGCTAACCACCCAACCAGATAAGGACTAGCTTGACATTTTAAAAATAGACCAAAATAGAAACATGGAGGAAACGTTGGAGATTTTTGGCTTTCTTAAAGTTTGAATGCATGGTGAACTTCATTTATTTTATCTTTTGCTATTAATTTTGCTGATCCCATCTCTTGATCTCTGTGTTCTTGTGGCCCATGCAGAAGCTCACCCTTTTGTAAATAAGATGTCTCAGTTTCTTGCTATACTATATGTTTGCGGTGGCCAACCTTAAATTCTTCTTATGTTCATGGACTTGGGATGGAAGTAGTTGAGCCTTTTCTCAACTCTTCTGAACGTGCTTATTCGAACTATTGCTCTTGTCAAAGTGCAGGTGTTAATGCAAACTGGTGATGCACAACTAGAAATGAGAGGAAGGTGTAGTGCCGGTCAAAAGGTAAACGCTAATTGGCATGACTAGAACGAACCTTGAATTATTTTATCTCATTCATGCCTTTTCTGGGTCAATGTGTTCCGTCCTCCCTTTTCAGGTCCTTGCTTCACTTATCATAAGATTGGCATTAGCGGAAACATTTTGCCTTAATTGTGGAATACTTGCACTGGATGAACCAACCACAAACTTGGACGGCCCCAACTCTGAGAGTCTCGCTGCAGCTTTACTTAGGTACGTATGACTTGCAATCTATTGGGATCATTAGCAGAATAATTTCGCATTTGCATCATCGTTTTCCTGTAATCTAATCAGAATAATGGAGGATAGGAGAGGCCAAGAGAATTTTCAGCTTATCGTCATTACTCACGATGAGCGGTTTGCTCAACTTATCGGCCAAAGGCAGCATGCTGAAAAGTACTATCGCATCACTAAGGATGACTAGTAAGCCTATCTGTCACCTTTTGTTGCCTGCTTTCAACCTTCTTTCCTGTAAATATGACTATCAACTAATTTTCCATGTTTTCTTCCGTTGCAGTCAACATAGTATAATTGAAGCCCAAGAAATATTTGATTGATCGAGTTAAGAGTAGCTTTGTTTTACTTGTGTAGGTATTATCTATAATATGTTTAGTGTAGTCTTGTAGCAAGCTTCTCCATTGTAACTATATGTTTTTTTATAACGTATTATGATGTTTGGGTTGGATGCTGCTTGTTTAACATTGACTGATTGAATTAAGACCAAAGATTTAGTGTTGTTCTTCGTACTCTCAATCGAATATCTTATCACACTTTTAATTATGGCATTAAAAAAATTTAGTGGCAATTGCTTGGGTGAAATGTAGATGTAATTACATTAGAATTGTATCGGAAAAAAGGAAAAGAAAATAAAGATATAACGTCTAGGAAGTGTCTGCTTTTTAGTTTTGAAAATTAGCTTAGATAAATAAAATTAGTACATATTAATTAAACAATTTTTCATAAGAATATATAAAAAATTAATCAAATAGAACATATTAACTAAACAATTTATCATAAGAATTTATAAAAAAATAATCAAAGTTGGACTATATATTGAAAAATAGGGGTGATTATTCGGTTATCGGTTAACTGATAATCGAATAGATTAAGGTCGGTTATCGGTTAACCGATAATCGAAAATTTCGGTTTCGGTTCGGTTTCGATTAGTGCTTAGGAAAAAATTAGGTTATCAGATATAACCGAATAACCGAAAAAACCTATATAAATGATAATAGATATATTAATATTAGTTTTATGTTTAAAATGCACTTGTAGCTCAGCTGGTGAGAGCGCTGCTCCTCATCTAAAAAGACGCGGGATTGATCCCTCGTGCCCTCACTTCCATTTTTCGAATATAGTATGTTTTATTTAATTATACAATTATCAATTAGAATCTATTAACCAAATAAAATTTTGGATTATTTTTAATATTTTACTTCATGTGTAGTTAATGATTTATTACGATTGGTTAATTTATATCCTATGAAGGCATGCAAGTGGAGAGACTCTTTTATTTATATAGTGATTAAAGGTTAAATTCTTGGTCTACAAAAATAAAAGGAGTAATTATTTCCTAGAATGTACTTCAAAAAAATTAGATTTAATAACTTAAGTACACAAATTATATTCAAATTTTAGTTTTTAACTACTTTCATGTTTTTGGTAAAAAATAAATGGATTTTTTATTTGTAAAAATTTGGCATTCGAAGATATCATTAAAAAGTTTTGATGATATTTTTCTAATACGTGTTAAATAAATTCATACACCAAAAAAGAAAAGATAGAATTTTGTATCAATTTTTAGACTTTTTCTAACAATTTACATCAAAATCCAATATTATGAGTACCATTAGAAAGCTACTATCGAAAATTATGTTATGCTAATTTCGAATTTCACATCGGATTCTGAAAAACTGAGTTATTGGACAACAAAATTTGACTCATGCCAAATTCTATTAGGGTTCGTTTGGTATTACATAATTGAGGGCTAGGATTTGAAATTAGAGCTTTCATTTCCAAAACCATTTTTTAGTACTATAAAAATATTTGAATTTGGAATTGAATTCCAATTTCATATCCACCCAATTCTATAATTTGAATTCTATGGATAAAGTAATTTTTTTGAAATCCAAATAAATATAAAATTGTGTACCTTTCGAACACACACAACACACAATACACATTACATACTGCACACACACACACACATACACATTGCACACAAACACACACTACACACAAACACACATACTGCACACTGTACAAAATACACACACTACACACACACGACACTTAATATAGATAATACACACACACTACAAACACACAACAATAACACAACACACACAATAAAATCGTGCACACAACACACACATTGGACGCAATACACACACTGCACACATGCACACACAAAAACATACACAACAAACACAACACACAAAATTACACACACAACAAACACATAACACACACAATACACACACTGCACAGACATACAACGCACATAACAAACACACACGACACACACACACAACACATATACTTGCACACATAACTCAAAATATATAGAAAAATAATACAAAATTACATAATGTATATAAATAAAAAATAAAAAAATAATTCATTTAAAAGTTAATTCCAAATCTTGTTTAATTTTTGACTTATTAAACAAAGAATTTGGAATTAAATTAGAATACCATAACTTCAAATTTAATTTCAAATAGTTGTAATTCCAAATCAATTTCAAATTCATTTTTACCAAACACGACCTTAAAGTAAAAGCTTTTATACTTTTTTTTAAAAAACCAAAATATAGAATTTATTAAAAACTAAAATATTGGTACAGTTCCTATATTCACATACAATTAAATCAATAAATTACTATAATTTTAGTTACAAATATTAGTCAAGGTCACTATACTATAATAAATTTTAGTCGTATAGTACTACTGATGAAAAAATAAAGCTCAGTGAGACATAAGTCAAATTAAAATTAATTTTTTGAGTAGACACTCTGCGGAAACCCGACCGAATGATTAACATCATATAAAAAATTCTGAAAATCTGAACCAAATCTGTCAAATTGTAAGGCTGAAAAATTATACTGAAACCAATTTCACGAACAGCTTTCTTTCAGCTACCAACTTCAAAGCTTGATCTCATCTATCTTCTTTTGCTTTTTTGCTTCTTTTGAAAGTAAAGTACTCATGTCTTCCTCACCTGTTCTAGTGACATAGGCCCATCCGGTCGAGGGAAGAGCCTTGAGGCAAAGAACCGCTTTAAGCCAATTGGTTCCCTTCCGTTCAGTACGGACAGAGTTCAAACAGAAATCTCTCACTCAATACCGAGGAAATGCCAAGAATAAACAAATTACTGCTAGTATTCAAACTTCCATCACCAGCTACAACTTTCAACATACACAAGAAAATTCAATAAAACCTATAGCAGTAGAAAACCAAAACACTTAGTGAGGATACAGAACTTATGAACTTATTCTTTTCACCCAACTGCATATCGGGTGAACTGAGAGCCAAAATATAATTATAAAACAAATGCAGAAACTGACAATAAGAATATATGATGATGATGATGAGTTCTTTGACTTAGTCCTTGTACTTCATCTCAGACATCTTGAACCCCGGCATGTCAAATGAGGATGAGAATTTCTCAACGTCGGCCTTGAGTTCTTCGATCTCTTTGTTGTTAACGAGCCCCTTGTTGAAGTCTTTCAATAGCTTGCCATGCTCCTTCTGGATATTCAATGTGATGGTCACAGCCCTATGCAGGAATTCGGCAATCTGCTCAAAGTCTTTCTCAACCAAACCTCTAGAGGTCATGGCGGGAGTCCCTGAAACGCAACATTTGCCACTTAAATATCTCAGGCCGGGTGCTTCACCAATCTAGTTACTCATACTGCGTGGTGATTTTGGTTTTGGATGATAGCTAAGATAGATAAAACCAATATAGACTAATCCACCACATACTTTGATGGATTGAACAATTTTGAGTTTGTTTGATTGTCTAATCCTTCAAATATACTCAATGTAATCCATAAACCAAAGTAACTCATACCACGAAGACAGTATCATCTAAACCCAATTACTCTGCCTTGTTTCACAAAAACAAAAAACATTCTACAAAGTTATTCTAAAATCACCTAAGTGACATATCTTCAAAGAAAGTGTATCAATTAGTATAAAATTCAACCACAGCTAGAGTAGAAATGATGGTAAGAAACTTAGAAAAATAAACATTTTTTTGTGTTCACAGGTTGCACAACAGAAGGCTCACTAGAGTTCTTGGAGTTACTGCGACTCTAATTAATGCGATGATGCTGAAATTTCATACTTGCTTAAAATTAAACAGTGATTAACCACTAGAAACAAGAAAATATTACGATGCTCACCGATGCGAACCCCTCCAGGGGATAATGCACTGCTGTCACCAAACACAGCATTCTTGTTAACAGTAATGTTGCACAGGTCGCAGAGCTTTTCAACCTTGTTCCCTGAAGAAACCCCAGCAGATGAGTGGTGACAAATGGTTATGAATAACTGAATATTATTTTCTGAGGAAAACGAAAAACCATAGCTGTTACCTGTCAATCCTAGAGGGCGAAGATCCCATAGAACCAAGTGGTTCTCGGTTCCACCAGTGACAAGATTGTATCCCTTGCTCATGAGATAGTTGCCTACAGCGACTGCATTGGCCCTAACTTGCTTAGCATATGCCTTGAAGGCAGGGGTCACCGCCTGTTTCAAGGCCACAGCAAGGGCACCAATCTGATGATTGTGCGGTCCTCCCTGAAGAGAGGGAAACACAGCAAAGTTTATCTTGTCCTCAAAGTCATATACGGCATCTTCTGGCTGGCCCTTTTTGGCTGGCTTGGGACCCTTTCTGTAGAAGATCATACCAGCTCTAGGACCCCTCAAGCTCTTGTGCGTGGTAGTTGTGACTATGTCGCAGTACTCGAAAGGATCAGCTGCTTCCTAAACAAATTTACCATAGTTATAATTTACCAGATTGAAGCACCAAGTTGCTACATTTACAGCATTCTGAATTTATTTAGCGATATAATTACATCTAGATGGCTACAAGATGAGGATTTGAATCTCTTTTTCCTGTCAAGTAACAACAGTAAAGAGATTCAAGATTTGATTACTACCACAATGTAGATATATCATTAAACAGATCTGATCTGGAAAGAAAAAGGAAGCTTCATAAGAAAACTCTAGTTTAATGGAGTTTGGACAAGGTAATCACATAGCAAGTAAAATGCACATAATGTAGTTGATCACCACCTGAAAATAAATACAAATCATAAAACAAATAATACTATATTTACCATCAACCAAAACCAATTCCACACTCCAACTTGAATAAGGACAATATAGCACACCTAATTAATTAATTAATCATTTCATACTTACATGCGATTTCATCTGCATGGCCGGAAAATACTTTACCTTATGTACTTGAAAGCCGTGAATAAAAAATTAAAAATCCATAGGCATACAATCTACCAATGTATAGCACGAAACAAAATCAATCATAATGCCCTAACCACGCTTACCTCAAAATCCGAACAAATCAAAACTCACTAACAAAATCGAATTCACCCAAAACTGATTTAAATCGAGTAGTACCTGAGCAGCAACGAGTCCACTAATATGCGCCATATCGCATAGCAACAGAGCCCCAACCTTATCAGCAATTGCCCTAAACCTCTTATAATCCCAATCCCTAGGATACGCGCTCCCGCCGCAGATGATCATCCTCGGCCTGAAATCCAGCGCCTTCTCCTCGAGCCGATCGTAATCAATGTACCCCGTCTTCGGATCCACCTTGTAAGGCAAACTCTCGAAGTAAATCGAGGTGGCACTGATCTTCTTCCCGCCGGAGGTGTAGTATCCGTGGGTGAGATGTCCGCCGGAGGGGAGATCGAGCCCCATGATGCGGTCGTGGGGGTTGAGGACGGCGGTGTAGGCGGCGAAATTGGCCGGTGAGCCGCTGTAAGGTTGGACATTGACGCCCCATTTGGTAGGGTCGAGGCGGTAGGCGGTTAGGGCACGGGAGCGGGTGAGGTTCTCGATCTGGTCGATGAATTCGTTGCCGCCGTAGTAGCGGTTGCCGGGCATGCCCTCGGAGTATTTGTTAGTGAGGGCGCTGCCTAGGGCTTCGATCACTGCGAATGAGGTGAAGTTTTCGGAGGCGATCAGCTCGATGCCGCGGCACTGGCGGCGCTTTTCTTTTTCGATGAGGTCGTGGATGTCGGGGTCGACCACGGAAAGCGGGGTGTTGCCCCACTCGGAGACTGGATCCATTTTGGCAGTGGTGGAATTGGGGGGAGAGAGAGAGAGAGAGAGGGAGAGGGAGAGGGAGAGCTGAGGAGAGTGAGAGTGGGAGGTTGAGGTTTATTTACAAGGAGGATATGGTGGCAGTTTAAATGGCTGTAAAGACGTTAGGAGGGTGTTTGGTGGCTTAGTTATGTTATGATTATTTTATCATGATTCAACAATAATTTGATGTGTATTTTTTTATTTGGTATATTAGATGTGGTCCGTGTTTACTGTCTTGGTCTATTTCGATTGACATGATAATCACTGTTATCTTAGGTTTGACTTGGTATTTCTATCGGTGCCAAATCCCCAAATTGTCTATCTTTAGGCACCAATTAATTTTTTCTTTCTAAGAGATGTCATCTTCATCCTTCACTCCCTCTCTTTATTTCGGCCATCTCCCCGAGATTTTATTACTGGACTTCAACCTATCGACTTGAGGAGGCGGTGATAGAGGGAGGTTTCTTTTCGGCGGTAGTGGTGGCTTTATCTTCTCGGTCGTCGTCGCTCCACGGTCGTCGCCACTCCATGACCGCTGACTCCTCCTATTCTGGTGTGTGCGTTTCGATTTGGGTTCGAAAACCGTCATTTCTGGGCTTTCAATTTTGTGCCTTTGTCGATTGGTGTTCGAAAACCCTCTATTCTGGGGATTTTCCTTTTGGGTTTCAGGTTTGCTCTCGTGGTACGATGGTAGTGGGGTCGGCGGGGGGTCGTCGCACGCCATGGCCACCGTGGCTGCATGTCCGAGAATCGGTGGTTTCTTTGAGGGTGTGATGATTTTGTACAAATTTGAGCCTATTTTTGCTCTGTTTTTTATATTTGTTTTTCGAGGTTTTGAGTTTGCTCTCGTGGTACGGTGGTAGTGGAGTCGCCGAGGGGCCGTCGCACCACTGCCGTCGTGGATGCATGTTCGATCAAGTGGTCTGTTGTTGTTCGTTTGGTTGGGCGGTGATGATTCAGTTTCATACTTGAGCCCTTTTGCTTAATTGTCTGTTGGATTTTTGGATGCGATTATCTGTTTTGGATGCAATTCTCTGTTGGATTTGGGTGTGATTCTTTGTTTTGGATGCAATTATCTGTTGGATTTGGGTGCGATTCATAATTGATATAGGTGCAATTCTCTGTTGTCCCCGTAAATGGGATCGCTGAAAATGGACCATTGTGCATGGTTTCCGGCCAACACTTTTGGTCGCATTCTCGCCGGAAAGCTCCATGCCAAATAATCTTGTTAATTAATCAATAATTAATCAACAAATAATAAATCAATACTTTATATCATTAAGATAATTAAATAAGTAATTAGTTTATTAAATTAATTTATATAATTTACAAGATAATTTATGTAATTTATAAGATAATTTATGTAATTTATAATATAGTGTATATAAGATAATTTATAAGATTGTTGAATTAAATAATTATTCTATATTAATATTATAAATATATTTAATTTATGGTTATCTATTTGGCTTTATTAATTAAATTAAGCATTTAATTTAATGTAAAACCTAACAGAATATTAATTTGGATCACTATATAAATTAATATCGAATCTCATCCCAAATCCAAATTACAATAATGTGGGATCCTTTCGAATTAATTTATTTCCTCCTATTTAAGATTTCTAATATCCATTAATTAATTAAAATTTGTTAATGATTTCAATTAATTAACTTTTTTTACCAAGAGTTGTCTAGTTCGAGATCATTATTTATTTTATTGGAATTAAATTTCAACTGACCAATTTTCTGTACAATAAAACATTTATCTCAAACACCTCTTGGGGATAGGGATGCCCAAAAAACTGGAACCGGCGGTTGGAACCGGAACCGCCGGTTTTTGAACCAGAACCGGCGCCCGGCGGTTAAACCGGAACCGTGAAACCGGAGGCCAAGGTTCGGTTACGGTTCCACATTCGTGAAACCGGAACCGCCGGTTCCACGGTTTTCGTAGGGATAGGGTAGGGTGCAAGCTAGGGGCTGTCGGCGTGTCAGGAAACCGGCGGTTTCTGCGCCAAAACCGGCCGTTTTCAAACCCTTTTTTTTTAAAAATTCAAATTTCAAATTTCAAATTTCAAAATTTTCCCACTCATTTTCATCTATGAATGCCTCCATCATCCATCACTTCTACTCATTCCCTCTTGTGTTAATAAGATTTCTCACTTCTCAACCTCCAATTTCTCTCTTCTCTACCCCAATTTCTCTCTATTTGTGCAATTACTTGCTTT